>VZRV01006487.1:169704-232920 GCA_013398115.1 Falcunculus frontatus | reverse complement strand
CGCCGCCCGGGCCGCCCCCTGCGCCCGCCGCCCTCAGCGGCCGCTCCCGCCCAGGGCCGCGTCCCCGCCCCGGCTGTGCCCCCTCAGCGCCGCGGGGCTGGGGGTACCTGCGCGTCCGGGCTGTCCCCAGCTCGGCCCCTCAGCCAGCGCTGCTCCCCGCGTGCTCCATTTTCTGGGGTCTTTTTTAATCCTGCTGCCTCGGGACCAGCCCGAGCACCCTCAGCTGGGCGGGAGCATCCCGCGCATCCCGGCACGGGGCGGCTGTCCAGAGGCTCCGCTGGCAGCCCCGCACTCCGCTGCTGCTGCTGCTGGGGATGAACGGCTCCGGCTGAAACTTCTCCCGACACGCCGGTTTCCTAAGGAATGGAAGGCGCCAGGCTCAACACACGCGTGTGGAGAGCGCGGGAAGCACAGATGTGGAGCTGGGGGCGATCCCGGCCGGAGATGTGGGCAGGGATGTGCTGGTCCCGAGCTCTCTCACTGCGCCGCTGCTGCTGCTGCTGGTGCTGCTGCCGTCTCCCCACATCTTCCCAGCCATCCTGCACTTGCTTCCAGGGGCAGCCACGGCTCGGCAGAGCATCCCAGAAGCACCGCAGACTGTCGCGGCACACGCTGGATCTCACACGCTCATTCCGAGCTACGAACTCTGCCCAGGCACTGGAAGGATTGGGAGATGTGAGAACCACGGTCCGAGTCCTTGGTGGATGCAACAAAGTTAGGACCACGGTAAAATGTCATCCTCAAAACATCTTGGACTCTTCTTATCCCCAAATGGCACCAACTTGGAATCAATTATGCCATTTAGAGCAAATCTCAAGTTACTCCACACAAGAATATGGGTTTTAGACTACTTGAAGGTGTCAACCCGTAGGCACAATAACCTTCACTACATTTTTTTCTATATAAGCCATTTCAAACTGCATAGAACAGAAAATGCACATAAATATCTTCAGTTACTCTTTTGGACTTCCTGAACTGCTTTGTACAGCTACCAAACTTTTTACTACAGTAGCTCTTTTTCAAATAAGAAATGTCCTTGAAAAGGAGAATATTCTTTAATATATACAGAGCAACTATGTTACCTCATGAATATTAATAAACATTCAACTGCGTGCCATGAAAATAATTTTCATGCAAGAGGACCTGTGGACATAGGTGCATTCACTGGCAGAGTTCACACATCATTCTCCCTTCTAGTTGCAAGTCCCTGGTGAATTATGGAGGTTTTAAATATAGTGAAGGATATTGGGAGTGCCAAGCTCTCAAAATGCAACATCCTCACGGGAAATTAAAAGCAAACAAAACTGAGGAGAATTCAGCAAGCAAACAAACCAAAAGAAGACTATTCGGCTTAAATGGGAATTTCCTACCTCTTCTGAGCTAATTTACCCATCCCTACATTTTGCTCTTTAAATTTTAAAGCATCTGAACATTTGCTCTGTCAGTCGAGAAAAAATGGACTTACTTAAACTCATGTTAGATCCCCTGGGGATATCACAGGGAAAATAGGACAGCAGTGCTAAGGAGAAAAACTTCATCTACAGCATCTTTTACAATTAAAAACTTGCAAACAGTGGACAGCAAAAAAATAGGGGGGAAAATAACACACAAAACAACAGTTTTTCATTCATTTTTTTGCTTTAATTCAAAACTCAATATTGTGTCCAATGAACAGTGTACAAAAAGTGGAAACAGAAAAATATTTTTATTGACATCTAATTCATCAAATTCCACATGTAAAGCTTCAAAGTATGACCAAATTAAACAGCACATGTTTTTGCCATGCCTGAGATGGAAGAGAAACTCAGCATCCTTCAAGTATGTTCTAAATACTGCTGGAAGCACAAATTTACATCCCCTAAATTTTGACTGTGATGTCTAAAACTTTTCCTCATTAAGTCTTGCCAAAGCTTGATCTATAATTAAACAAATTTTCAGTTTCCAGATGTTTAGGTTTAGTCCTTTAAAAAAACATTATGGTGACCCTCAGGAGCTCCTTGAGCCAAGAAAACCAGGGCAAAGCAGCTACTCCCAACTACGACCAGTTGCCTGAAAAACCTTGGAAAGCTGGGACATGGTCTTAGGAAACATTGTCTGTGACATTTCATCCTTCAAAAATAGGAGGTGGAGCAAGAGCAAATCTCCGTATTTCATAGAAATTACACAACTGGGCAGCTCCAGGGAACTTCCTTCCATGGGTACAATTGATTATTAATTATACCAGCGTGGAGAATGAACACTTTGTAGGCTGAGAGGGGCAGGTGGGATGAAACCCATGGTTCTTATTCATAGCAAAGGAAGTTTCAAGGACTTTTTAACCTCTCATTGTTTCAGATTAACAACCTTGTTTCTGTGCATTCTGGTAATTTTGAATGCAAGTCCAGCACTAGGCTTATTATAAGATTTTTAAAACTCTGTCAAACAGACCCTGCAGGAGCTGAATGACCAGAAATTGAGGTAGGACTAAAGCAATAATGTGCTCAACTCCAAATTCAGATTTCTTGCACAAGAAGTAAAAAGTTAACTATTTTGCTAAAAAAGAGATACCCTCTACATATTCCTTGGCATTCCATAAGTTTCCAAAATGATCAAGTTGTATAAATTAGCTGGGAATTTTATTTAGCTTTTTTTGCACCTTTTCTAAACCCCCAAAAAAGTACTCTCGTGGCCAAATTAAATCTTTCAAATAATTCTGAAGAATGCTTTTCCTTACAAGACAAGGTCTCAACCCTCTCACTCTTAGGGCCCATGTGACCTTCACCACCAAATTCCCAATCCTTTTCTATGCTCTGTTCAATAGTCTCTGACTCCCTAAACTCCTTTTAGGTGGGATGTTTTGACACCTTTATCCCATTATTGTACTTTGCTTCCATACTTCTTCAGTAACTATTTTCCCCCTTCTATTCAGACATGGTTTATCAGTTGGCATTAATAAGCCAGCTTATTAAGCTTAAACCAATATAAGGTTAAATTAATGCAGAATTTTTTTTCCTGTGCCTGTGAATAGATTCCTCCAGCAGTTCTTTATGTTCTTCAAGAATAATAGAAGTCATTAAAAGCACCAGTTAGACACAGATCTGGAAGAGGTGTAAAATACATGAATGTCTCCTGATGTAAGATTATTGTGCCCTTTAAGATAATAAGGCATTTAAATATAAAAAACTTTGTGTCAATTTTTACTAGGTTCCTTGCTCTCCAAGATAAAATCCTTTTTTAAATTAATGACTGACATGGAAAGAAATCTCGTCCTTTTCCATTACAGATAAAATACCATTGAGTCATTTGTTGCAAGTTTCTTGCTGTTTAAAAAAGAGAATAAAAGGCTTCCCTAACTTCCCCTCCTTACCTCATTTATGTTGAAGAAAATAATTCTTCTACAAATTAGCATAAAAGCAAAAATTGTTATTATGCGGCAAAAATTAAACAATAAATCATCTAAATTTCCTGTACTGAAACTTTGGGTGCCTTTCTTTTTCCTTCTGATGGTTTTGTGATTTGGCTCTTCTGATTTCCATGGTTAATTCATTTCCTCCTCAGGTTATGAGCACAGTGACACAATGGTTTAAGAGCTTGTCTCTACTTGGCCTGGGGTGTTGGACATCACCACGACCCCCCAGAGCACTGGTGCCTCTCCAGTGCCCACAGGGCTCTGATTGCCCCACTGCCCCTCCTTTTCCAGGGACAACAAGCAACGGAAATAGAAGTGGCTTTGCAGGGTGTGTGAACCAACCCAAGGATTTTACACATCAGTACCAAAGGCATCTTGCTTAATCTGAAGCCCTGGAGGAGGCGTGTGGTTTAATCCAGAGCTGGTTCTTCCCCCTCCTCCTCCTCCTCCTCCTCCTCTTCCCTGGGGCTCCCTCCTGAGCACGGGCCAGAGCAGCTGCACCCCAACCATCCCAACCATCCCTCCACATGAGCACAGCTTCCTCCAGCCATAAATGCAGTTTTAAAATCATCTCCTTGCTTTTCTTGTTGCGTGCAGCAGATGTTGTGCTTCTGTGCCTCTGCTTCACTCGGAGCCCACGTTCCCTGAACGCCTCTAATCAATGGGATTTACTGTCTGAGCTAATTGAAATCAATGAGAACAATAAAACAGAGCACAACAAAGGAAAACTGGAATTTGAATATGGTACCTCTGGCTTTCGCTGAATGTTCCCCAACTTACCCCTGTTCTTTACTGTATGTGGGCAGTAATAAAACTGGAAGTCAGCAGTCATCCGTGCACTCAGAAATAACCAGAGGAGCAACTCATTTGCCACACTTTTTGCTGAGGACAAAGCTGAGTGAGTGCAGGTGACCAAAGAAGATTCATCAGAGGTGTGTGTCAGTCACAAATACAGTGGAAAACAAGTGTTACTCACCTTGTTCAAATGCATAGAGCTTCCCTCCCTATAAAAAGTAGGTATCATTTAAAAAATACATCTTCCTCTCAAGGGAATTTAGCATTTAACTCTCTCAAGAGCTATGCCAAAAATGAAGCCTCTTACACAAAATATAAATTACAGCCTTAGACTGCAGGGAACTGAAGAAAAGAGTGAAACATATTGGAGGTTATTCCTGTTTCCACTCATTAGCAGACCTGTCTTAGGAATTAACATAACAGACATGCAAGGTTAATTATGTTGGCACCCACAATTACCTCACCCTTACACCAAAGCCAGCTGCAGAGAGCTGGGATTCAAAGGCGCTGGAAAGGACAGATCCCTTCTGAATCTGAGAGATCCCTGCACAAGGTGAGTTCAGGAAAAAAGCAGGAGAGGTGTTTGGAGCCTATGGTCCCAAATTCAGACTGGCTCTGCAGCTCTCAAGACTAGACCTACAACAGAAGCTTAAGAGAATGCAAATTCCATATTCTGGCTGATCTCAGCGTTGCCTCAGCACATGTGGGAAAATCTGTGTTTAAATTTGAGTTTGGGAGATGCTCAGTGCTCTGCATGTGCTTATGTGCAAATTTGTGGGTAGGAATGGACAAGTGCTTCCTGAAATGCTTTCATCAAAACCAGGTGAAATCAGGACATTTCATGCACAGAGGTTTCAGTGGGGGTCTGTGCTCATAGCTAAGCAGTCGTGGCAGCAATTTCCAAAGATACCAAGGAAAGAATTAAAAAGGAAAGTCAAGTGTCACGTTTTTAGTGCTTTTAGAGGGATTTCAAGCAACTTCAGATGAAAAACATTTCTATCCACTGCGCTCCTGTTCTCTTATCAAGCCACAGCTAATTAGCTGTAGGCTGCCCTGCTGCTAACTCAGGCAACAAACCGCTCGTGACTTGAGCAGATGTTCTCTTTTTCCTGCCAATAGGAATATTTACTAACTTTTATTTTTTTCATGTTAAGGTTTTCTGTCTCAAAACTTACTCCTCAGGATCAGGAACATGCCACATTTAACCACTCACAGCCATAAATACCCGTTTGCTTGGAAGTTACACAACGAGATTTTGACAGAGCTGAGTTATACAAAGCGGGGGTTACACAGACCCCACGTCTTTAAAAATGAGAGTTTATTGAAGTTTGTTGTTAAAAGATGGAGTTCATCAAACCCATGAGGGCTCTGCTGTCAAGCTGAACATGCACTTGATCTTTATGGAGCTTGTCTCTGCCAAAAGAGGAGGCTGCTCAACAAGGGGAAGAGATGCTCCCTGCTAAAGCCAGCTTTTATTGTGCAGGAACATCATCTCCAGTTTGTAAACAAAGCAAAGTACTTCACTCTTCTACTCAGCAGTCACCAACCAGCACCTCAGGGACATCTCAGCAACCTTTGGTAAATGAGAGCAGATAAATTATTTTCTTTAAGGTTAAATGTATTTACCAATCATTGACTACTTGGGCTTATTTACCTAGAATTTCCAAAGTTCACAAATACCTTCAGTGCCAAGTTCATTTTCCACACAGGTCTGGTAAAAGAGAGATGGAGAAACTTTCCCAAGGGCATGAGTTAGTCACAGTGAATGAAGAATTCATAAATCCTGCTTCTTGCTAAATCCAAATTATGTTCCCTCTTATATTAGTTGGAAGTTTCTGAACTGTAGTTAATGCTACCAGGTGTTAGGTAAGCTTAGATTTTATTGCTTCTCAGCCTCTTGCAAACTGCAAATCAGTTTCAAAAAATGAAATATATGTGACTGATGGCTGCCACGTCACAGAGAGCCAGGGCAAAAAGAAAGGACACAAAACAGACTTTTTTTTTCTCTCTTGATTTTTCTTTTGTCCTTCATTTGAATTGACAACACAGGCCACAGTGGCTGGTAGCAAGTCACTGAGCAAGAGTTCTGCCTGTGGATTACAAGGGTTAGGAGATCACAGGAACCTGCTTTCCCTCTCATTGCAGTGGTGGAGGAATTCACACATGCTTACACACCTCACTTAAGGGGCAGGTAAACTCATTAATTTAAAAAGCCATGTATTAAATATATAATTAGAACTTTATGGCCAATCTGGTTTATTTGTTGCTGGGCAAGATTGGATGTGTTTACATAACCATTACTGGGCAGCAAGTTCTCCAAAGTGACAAATTTTTGTTAATTTGTCACTTTGACTGTCTGACTCCAGACTGTTGCATAGATAAAAATGCAAAACACTGACACATTCAACAGCTGGGGATAAAAACACTCCACCTGTAGTCTCACATCTCTCAGAAGGCAAGCAGAAAGCCTTGTCATTTTTGGAAACTCAGATAGAGCATCAGTACATCAGGCTGTCATCCAGTTCATGCAAATTTTACTGAAATCAAGGGGATTTTGTGTAGAAAGACGTGTTTGGTGCCGTGACCTGATTTTGAAAGACAGCGAGCACCCAGCCCTGCCTTTGGCTCCACAAACAGCTGTAGATGTTCATCATGTCAGAGAGGGAAGCCATTAGCCCTTCAGCATCCTGGTATTTGGGATCATTTAGATAGATTCACCCAGAGGAAATTACTGTAGCTATTAATTTATGTTCACATCCTCACACGTAGGGGGAACAGATGAAAGTCAAGCCGTGTCTGCTGCTGACAATAAAAGCCATGCATTCGAAGCAAGTACTCTGTGGTCTTGCTGGCCCGAGCCCTTCGTGCCTTGTCAGCTCCCTGTCCTCGGTGGAAGACCACCAGTTAATGGATTTAACCTTCCCATCAGTGAAAAAAACCAGATCAGCTTGTCAAAGATAAGTTACACTGAGGCCATGGATGTCCCCTTTCTCCTTCACTTCTTTTTACAGTCATTACATCTAATTCCCCTCACCACTGCTTTCCTTGGTTTCATCAGAACCACAGTTATTCAAGCAAGTAAAAGGCAGCTTAAAAGAGCAAAGTTGCAGCTGCTCACAAGGCTCTCTGCCCTCTGAAGCTCAGCTCCCACACGTGCCAGCTTCAAAATGTCACCAACCATCTCCTGGAGACACCTTGACAACCTCTGCCAGCTCCTGGCTCCAGCAGTGGGTTAAGCCAAATGATCATTTAATAACTTATTTTTCCAAGGTAACGTAAAGAAAGAGCAAAATCACTGGATGTCAAAAGAAATCTCTGGGCGTGAAATGACTGCAAATAAAAAAGATTGTTATTTCTCTGCATTCCATGCATCTCCTGCAAATCCAAGTGTTTGTACATAACCTGAACAGTCCTATACTGGCAGAAAATTGGAGGTGTTGAAAGAGAATCAGAGGTCTGCACTGAAAAATTCCAGGAGCAACAGCTCCACAATTTCAGCTTGGCTCATATTTCCAGGAAAACACCCAAGACAGTGCAGTGACAAAACAAAACCCCAATTGTAGGCAGTGAGAAATTAAAATATTTAGGAATTGAAGAAGTCAGAACAAGAAACTGCTAAAAACTTTCTTTCCTGTGACACTCGGGCTGCTGGGACTGTCCCAGATGGATGAAATTGTGAAATCTGAAATACAGGCATGGCCAACTCAGTCAGTGATTTCTGTAGTTTCAACAGCAGAAACCCTGAGGTGAAATGAAATACTTTATTCACAAATGAGTTTCCCCTGGAACAAGCAGAGCTGAAGTTCTCAGGTCCACGTACAGCATTCTGCTCCTGGTAATGTCAGCTGGGTTTCAGAGCTATGAAACAGAAACCCAGATGTGCCAGGCTCCAGCACTGCTCTGGGAATGGGACAACTCTCCACGTTTAACAGAAGCTGAAGATATTTGCCATAGCAGGCAAAAGTTTGATGCCACAACTGGCTGTGGAGTGGATTTGTATCAAGTTCAGCGACCCCTCCATGGAACCAAAGGTTTTGTTTAGTTGTCTGCAGAGAATATTTCTCTTTTTCAAGAAAAGAAAGTCCCAGAGGAGGCTGGAAGGACAAACAATGCTAAAAGCAAGGCTATGATGGGGACTGCTGAGGATGTTATTCCATAATACAGCGAAGCAATGGACCTGTGTAAGAATATTTCCAAAAGGGAAAACTGTAAATGAACTGACCTCTTAATGTTTATTTTACAGTCCTAAAGAGTGATTTACTACTGTTTAAAAAACCATACAGGAGCAGAGCCAGCACAGGATGAACCTGAAACTACCAAAGCATCAGAACACCAATTCAATACTGCACATATTCAAAGTATCCCAGAACAGAACAGAATCACAGAATGTTTTGGGTATCACTGAACTCCTTGGAATTAGCAGAAGAAAAATGGGCATGCTAGTGGTTTATGGATTTTTTTTTTTACCTAGTTTTGTCACAGAAGATCATCAGCCACTGCAGAGTCTCAGCTTTCCATAGAATTCCACACTGACTTGCAGGAACCCGTTATGTTTTAGCCTCTTTGGTGGAAAATGCCAACATTAATTAGTACTTTGATGCTAATTAGCATTTAAACTGAACTGCAACTGTTAGGATATTAAAGGCAAGGTAAATTACTACAGTGTTTGTTTCAGGGATAGGGAAAGGCCTCAAGTTTAGTTTGGCTTTTAATTTTCCATAGCAGGTGACTTGAGTGATAGGAGAAACATTCCTTCAGTCAGAGGCTGTCTGAGTACAAATTGACCCTCCCCTCATTTGGAGAACATCATCCTCCTCAACTGATGTAGAGCAGAGTAACATTTACAGCTTCCCATGGGGATTTCTGCACCTCACATCAATCCTTTGAGCCAATGGTGCAGCCAATTCTTTGTGCGGTTTTGTTTTTACCAAAAATCCCATTATTTAAATTTTTTTTTTTGGGGGGGGGGGAGGTAGAAGTTGATTTGCTCTTTCATATGTTTTGCATCTCCTGGCTCTTCCCTAATTTAAAATGGGTTTTTTTCAAGGGCAATAAAATTAACCCTACCATCAGGAAGGACAGGAGTCAATCCAGGCTTCAGGAAACAGCGAAGGAGCAGCTGACAGCACCTTTTTTCTCAGCACCAAAAGCCTACCAGTCTTCCAGAAGAACTGGGAACTGGAAAGCTGCCTGCTATCAAAACATGTCTACACTTATCAGGAACACCTTGGATTTTTTAATCTGAGAGATCCACAACATCTTCTTACAGAAAAAAACATGCACAAAGCACGGGCAGTGCCAGCATTCTGCAAATCATTTCACTATTCCTTTAAAAAAAAACCATGTGTCTGTTCTCCCTGGCAATGTTTCCAGCGAGAAGCCAAACAAAACACAAAACACACGTCCAACACATTCGGAGGGATTAAACTTTTTGCTTTTCCACCACTCATCCATAACGGCAGTGACATGGAACTTGCGGAACTCCACCTGAATCACTTTCTGCCATCTCTGGGCTTGTCACTGAGCATCTTCAGAGTGTAATTTTACATTTCATGGCAGTGCTGGGTTAGCAGCTGGACTTGGTGATCTTAGAGGTCTTTTCCAACCTGAATTGCTCTATGATTGCTGAAAATCCTATTGTCCTGGAAAATAAGATGGAGTGAGTGAGTAGTGGAACACACCCAGGCAAACCTGGGAAAGACCAGCCTTTGACTTGAGTGAATTCCACCAGGTATTTTACACCTTGAGTTTCCTGCTCGATTAGGGGATCTGAATAGAAAACATTGTGCATTAATTTTTCTATTTGTTTGATTTATAACATTTACAACCTGCCTAATGCCACTGCATAAATACATAACATTACTGATAATTTTTTTCCCTGAGTCATGTTCTGAAGCTGAAGAACCTCCTGCCTGACTTCACAGTGATGTGGTCTGAAAGCAGAAAGGGAGCATGAAAGAGGAAAACAATGTAGCTCTGCTCTAATGGTTGCTCCTGCTATAAAACATACATAAACCTTTTGCAATCTCATACAGTTTTTATTGCCCCCAGAAAAAAAACCCATCCCGTTGCACAGATTGGCTGTACTGGAACTGACAGTGCATGGAGCAGACTGATTTCCCTTTCCCTTTAGGAAGTTCCCTTTAGGAATGCACTTGGTCACTAGGAAAAGAAGGAAAGCTAAGGAAGAAAACTTGAACTCGAGCACAGGATCATTTTACATCACACTGAGAGCAACCTGGCTTGTAACAAACTGCATAAGCCACAAAGATTCCATGATGCTGAGCATTCATCAGGTTTTTTGGGGAGCCTCAGCCCCCTGCTAGGCCCGTTGGAGCAGGACAGCCAAGGGATTGCTGCAGAGACAGCTTTCCTGGAGTGCAGAGATCCATACTGATGCCTTAGGTTTTAACTTTTATATTTTTTAAATCCTATATTGCCTAGTGTGTAACTCTGAAGTTTCCTGTGGCCTGTTAGCTGCTGTTCTTATGCTGGTTAGACATAAAAAACCTCTCTAGGTCTGCTCTCCAAGGACACCCAGACTGTCCTAGGTCCATAATGTGTAAACCAACATCTTTGGAAGTGGGGAAAGCTTGGGGAAATTCTGTCATTACCTGAAGCTTTAATTGGAGAATTAACCCTGGTATGCAAATGAACCAAAGTTATAAAAGTGTGAAGAACTCGTGACCCAGGGTCCATCTCGGGTGTCGCCTTTGGCCTGCCCAGGGTGTACCTTTGAAGGCCCTTCAAATAAACACCTACCTTTATTCCCTTACTCCTGTCGAGTCTCTGGTTTTTAGGTGGCCACCTCAGGCATCAATACCTGGATCTCCCCGGTGTGTGGCGAGCACAGGGAAGGCCAAACACAGCCTGTGCACCACCCCTACTCCACCCTCCAGGGACCAAGGAGATGGGTGGGACAGCTCCAAGGAGACTTTGGGGGACAGCAGAAAGCCCATAAGGGCCTCCCCCCGCTGCTGGAGGCAAGGACCATCAAGGGAAGGAACCTGGAGAGAGGGTGGGAAATTCCTGTGGCACTGGCAGGGATTAATCCAGGCGTGATCAATGAAGTGACCGGTGATTTCCAGGGCCATGTCGCCTCCTGAGCCCATGAATTTCCCCTGACCAGCTCATCCAAGCTGAAACTGCAGCCTTGTCCCTAAGTGAGGAGCCCCAAACAGCCTGTCACACTCAGTGGGTGTTCCTTCCCTCGGCACGAAACCCGATGGACTGGCAGCAAGGTGTGTGGTACCAAAATATCCAGGCAGCAATAAAATGAAGCCCCAAAACAGCTACTGAAACAAAAAGTTGCCCTGAATCCTCAATATTAAAGAAGGAAGAATCAAAAGAAGAGTAGCCCCCACCTCTGCAAGGCCAGCACTGCACACAGACACAGGGAGCTGCATTTTTTAGGGGGTTTCTTATTTTGCCTTGGGAGTCCTGGCGTGGGCAGAGAAGTTCTCTGCCATATTCTCCACAGGCACTGATCTTATTTCTGCTTTCCCCTTTCATGCTCCCAGGAATTTCTTGATCAAGAGGATTGTCCAGCCCTGGCCCAGCTGCCCAGGGTGGCAGCGGAGTCACCATTCCTGCAGGGAATTAAAATCCCCGTGGATGTGTCCCTTGGGGATGTGGTTTAAACGTGGCCTTGGCAGTGCTGGGTTGGTGGTTGGATCTGATAATCTTAGAGGTCTTTTCCAACCTAAATGATTCTATGAATTATGAGCCTAAAGACAAACCAGACATTGCAACTCATCAGCCATATTTGTGCCACTTATAAATCTGCTCTCCAAGTTCAACACTCAGTTATCCTGCCAGGGAATTTTACTCCTAACTGGGTATCAGGCTATGTCATGACCACTTTAAATTCAAATGCATGAATATTGTTTAAAAACAAATGGAAAATGTGTGGATGCAAATATTTGAACAAAGAATCGCTCTGTTTTTCTCCAATCAAGAAGCAGGTACTACATCCAATGGATCTGGCCAACTGCATTCAAATCATAGCTCAAATCTTGAATATTCATGGCTAATGAATAATCATCACGTTAAAAAAAAATTGCAGAATCCATTTCAGAGCAGTTCTGTAAAGTTAGAGCAAGGAAATTCAGCAGGGAGAAATGATATGTAAGTTCCAGAGTTAGAGTTTTCTACTCTGCAGCATTTCTCTGATCTGCTATTTGCAATCCAGTTTAACAAAAAACTGCCCTTTCCCTCACTTCAGGTTCTGAAGCAGTGGAATTTCCCTCTTTCCCTGTCCCTTACCTAGGGATCATTACCTTAATTAAAAGTAACTTGCAGTATCTTCCCAGGAAAGGACAGCAATAGGTCAGTAAATAAAAGTATAGAGTTATAAATAAGTATTTACACAGCTTTTAAAGCTTTCCCCTCTTTAGGGGATGCCTAAACCTGAGTCCAGATTCACAGGGATTCCATTTCCATTACAAAATTATAGACAATAATTTAAAAATACCGGGGTTTCTGTTTTCATATAACAAAATTTCCACTATGCTTCCTTCAGAACAAACTGGGTTTTAGACTAGAAACATTCTTTTCTTTTAATTTAATTCTGTTTTTCACTCCTAATCAGGGGTTTTTTGTGTCATTGCCCACTGCAGATTGTTGTGAACAGCTTGAGAATGTGCTTTGACTTAGTCCACGGGTAAAGAAGATAAAACTAATTTAGCCATTAAAAAAACAATTATAACAATTCACTGTTGGTTTTGATCTTAAGGATTTTAACTGACCGAGTGGCCCTTGAAATCTCCAGCTGAAATCTGTAAGGGAGGCAGTGAAGAAAGGAAATCTGGTGACCAAGCAAATATCTTGACATCAACAGGCAGCTAAATCAGCCAGAAATTAACTCTGTTAAAGCTAATGAAGCATCTTCCTTGCACTCTTTGAGGGTCTAAAATCAGATTTTGAAGACAACTTGCAGTTCACATTCAAATTGCCCTGTAGGTAACAAACTGAAAAACCTCCTGAAAACCCAGCTCTGAGTATTTCTGTGTCTCATCAGTTGTTCATCTGCCCAAGTACTTGCCCAAGTAAAATATGGCAATGTCCAGGCATGTAAAAATATTCCATTAGTCAATTTAATCCAGCTGTCTCGCAAATTTCCCCTTGTTACACATATTCCTTTATAAATCATGTTGGTATCATCTTGAACACCTATTTCATCCCAACTGGCAGATACAGCATTTAATTGAGAATATTTATGGGATGGCCAAGGCTGGCTCTCAAATAATTAGGCAGCAGCAAAGTAGGGCATTTTTGTCTTGAGCCCAAGTTTTTGGTTTTTTTTTTGGAGGTCTCCACACAAAATCCCAGGATAAAACTGGTACAGTTGTTCACAGGAAGAAAGTAAATGCACTTTAATTTACTATGGCATTCATTCTGTGAAGGTGGCAGGTCCCTGAAGGGTCTAGGAGAGTCTGGCTCATATCAGCTGGGCTTTTTAGGGTCAGAGTTCCAAACCCAGTGAGAAGAGGACACATCCATCCTTCTCCATCACCAAAGTTACTCAAGCTCCAGATCTAAAGCCTCATCTTAGTTATGATCTCATGTCAGAGCTTTCCTTCATCACCAGCACAGCAGAGTCCAGCTTTCAGGGTGTTTTAAAGCAATCATTTATTTTTTTAAATGGTTCTGTAAAGACAACTTAGGCCTGCATTGGATGTTTTGCTTGCATGCTGGTTATAAAGTTTTACATTTGGTAAAAGTTGATAACAGCAAAGTGGATTAAAAGCAAAAGCAGCAGAAAAAAATAATTCCCAAAGAGTGCTGCTTGCTTCTGTAATTCACAATTTCTTGTACAGCACATCATTAAGTCAGACTGAATTGTATCTGTTTATTAATTTTACACAAGTTAGATCCAACAGTGATTTCAAGTTCTGCAGTTAAATCTGTGTTATAAAGCTGGGATATGTGATAAAACTGACACTAAATTCCTGTCAGCATGATAGAAAATTTAAAATCTTGTCTAAATCTCATCAACATTGGCCTTGCAGTAAATGATACTGATGAGAGAAATGCAATCATATGGTTTGATTGCTAGAAGGTTCAGAGTACTTTTTTTTTTAATGGCTGCATTTACTGCTAAAAATGTCTATAAATTGCCTTTTTGCTTGGAAAAAAAAAACACAGAATGGTTAGAATTTTTCCCTACTGTAAAATTCTTCCTGGCTGTCACAAAGAAATTTTGAAGGCAGCCAACACGACTGTTCTAATTATTTTGTCCCCATTTCTCAAAATATCAAAACGACGTTCCGAGCCTTGTTGTCCCAGATTGTCTGTCTGTGCATTGCAGGGCAGAACAGCTCATTTTCTGGTAACCCAGAAATAAGGAGCTAAACACTCCCCTTGACTGTGATCCCCACGCTCCTGACAGCAGCTGGGTTGTGCCACAGTGACAGGGTCTGGGCTGGGTGAGCTCTGGAGGAAATATTTGCTGCACTTCTGCTACTCACAGTGCCCCAAGAGTGCTGAGTATCACCCATCAGCATTAAGGATAAAGGGAATTTATGAGCAGAGGCACAGAAGTCTCTGGAAGGGCTGTAGCAGACTGGGTTTCCTCAGGGTCTGACACAGCCCCGGCCACGTACGAGAGCATCGCTTTGTGTTATCTGTGCCCACCACGGCCTTCACTGCAGTTACCCCTTCTGTCCTAACGCTGGGATTTTAAACCAGGTTTTGACTGTTTCAAGTGTCTTCTGCACCACGGCACACTCCCCAGCCACCTGCAGTTACTTAAGTGCCATATGTATATTTTATACATATATATATATACATATTTAAATATCTGCATAGCCGGGCATCGGACCAGGCTGCCCAGGTGGAGTCCCCATGCCTGGAGGGATTTAAAATCCATGTGGATGTGGCACTCGGGGACATGGGTTAATGATGGGCTGGGCAGTGCCGGGGGAATGCCTGGACTTGCTGATTTTAGAGGGTTTTTCCAACCTAAACGATTCTGTGAATACATTTATAAAATATATTACATTGTATTATGCTTTCCTATGCATTGCACCCATTTGAAAACAACCGAGGAAAGGCTTTGTACTGCCAGGTTGGATCCCTGGAGCTCTTCACGACCTTAAATAATTCAGGGCCTCCACTTTCACATCCCCAGAGAGAGGGTTGGGATGTGGGTATCAGTTGCTTCGATGTGCTGTGAAACATGAGCAGTGGAAAGGTGGAGTTCTGACTCAGCCACCCCTCATGGGGTAAGAATGGAGCAATTTGGGCGATCTGCCCCAAAATAAAAGCCTGCTCCTGTAGGCACAACTCCTCCGTGCAAATTAAGAACTTGAAGCCCGGTAACCCAGCACTTCGGACTTAAAGTTGCGTTTCCCCCAGGCATAAAAGCAGCAGAGGCAGGACAAAGCCTCGGGCTTTGAGGGAAAGCATAACACAGTTATTTCCTGCAATGCCCCGAGTCAACGTGCTGCAAATGCCAACATCTGCCGAGCTGGTGACACTTGTGGAGCATGACCACAGCTATGTGCTCGGAGGCTTCTAAAGGGAACAAAAATTGAAGTACAAGTGCTTTAAAAGCGCCGTCAGGACCCCTACATTGCCCACCCCTGCCAGAAGCACAGCCATAAACAAGGATCAGTAAACAGGCTCGTTTTTAGAGCACATTAAGTCACTCCAAAGTATTTTTCAACCAAATTACCAACCATGTTTTTAAAGACTTCAAAGGGCCCAGCTAATTATTCCCCATCTCCTATTGTCCCTGTCCCCATCAAGTAACCTTTTAAGTGAGACATCCTTCCATTTGGCCACAGGGCCTTGGAAGTGGCTCTGGAGATCCCTTTCCCATCTGTCCAAATCTTTCCTGTGTTCCTGGGCTGAAAGCAGAGCTTGTTCTACTCTGATTTCTTCCAACACTCATCTGAATGCTAAACCTGCCTGCTGTGAGGAGGCCTGCTGATTCCAATGTTCCCTATTCCAGGGACACAGATGCATTTCCCCACCTCTGTGCTGCTGCTCCCCATTGATGCGAGGGGGGTATCGCTCTTCTCACTTCCCAAGTATTGGAAAACAAATTCCCACGTGGCACCGGGTGGCTGAAGCACCACGACGATGGCATGAGTGCTGCAGCTCGCTTGATTCCCCCCTTATTGATGTGCCGAAGGATCGGCTCATCAGGGATGGTGCAGTCAGAAGAAGGGAAATCAGGCACCTCCCGTGGCTTTCAACTGAAACATGAGCGTAAAGCACAGGAAAGCATCACTCCTAAAGTGCCTCTCTCTGGCTGGCACAGAAAACAAGGAAGGGGATGCAAATGGGCTTAAATAGCTGCATCTAAAGCCAGAGTTGCTTTGATGCCGTTGAAAAAGCCGGTATTTTAAAGCCCATTCACACATGAAGTGGCAGGTGTGTGTTGCTGCTGCTGCTGCTTATGAGAAAAGCCCCAGCTGCTTTCTGTGAATTGAGCTTGGGGAGCCGGCGCGTTCCAGTTCCAATCTGCATTCTGGGACAGGTAGCAGAGAGCAATTAATCGTGAGAACTCCCTCGGATGGTCTCACCTTCTTTTGTCTTTGAGCAGCACGAGGGAAAATAAAATTGGGTCATCAGTGCCTTAGCAAGAGGCTACAGCATCCTTTCCTTGAAGAGGTGTTACACCGAGGCTGCTCCCTGCCAGAGCACTCCATCCTGGGGTGGGCATTGTTTGTCTGCACAGGGAGCACCAAAACACTCTTTTATGGCAAGGACGTTGGAGAAAAGGGGATTTGGGGCAATCAAGGTGAAGGCCAAATGCAACACAGGATGTGCTTCCAGGCTGGGAGCAACAGGTAGATGGCAAAAGCAGGTTTGTGGATAAATAAATCATACAAAAAAGAGGTAGAAGTGGAAGAAAGTTGTCATAAGAGGCATAAAACTTCATTATCCTTCACTTGGTTCACATGAAGAGAGTGAGGAGGGGCTGCACACAAAACCGAGGGGGAGGAGCGGCAAAGAAATGACAACTCAAGTTTCTGAGTTGGCAGAAATCAGCCGAAGCTGTGCAGCTGGAACAGCAGGAACAGATTCCTTGGGATTGACAGAACAGGAGGATGAAGGCTGTGTTACATTTATTACAGAGATCAAGGAAAATAGGGGAAAACAACAAAAGAAGAGAAACCAGACAGCTCTACAAGCATGATTTGAATAATATAAATAGCAGGAAATAGCTGGCATGGAACACTTAGCAAATGATACCTAAATTGCAGCAGGGATTTACCCACGGAGAGCTGGCCTAACAAATCTCCCACTGCCTCACTGAGGAAGCAGCAATAACAGGAAAGGTTTGGCAGAGAGAAAATCTGCAGGTATAATTACATGGCCTGCAGGAAACATTTCTATTTATGCACATATTTTTATATATGTGGATATAAAACCAGCTGGAAAGGAAACGTGAATAGGGGAGCGACCAACACAATCAAACTGCAGCCAGTGCAATAGCAAAGAACAGGAATAAATTAAAAGAGATTTTTCCATTACAGGGCAGGAGTAAAGGCTCTTGAACAACAAGGCATAGTCTGCACTGTTCCCAGGAAAACAGTTGGGAATGTGTGTGGGCAAGAATCCAAGAGAGGAGATGTTTTGTGTTTCCCTCCAAAGACTTAGAAGGAAGAAAATAAAATAAAATTAGGTTTTGAGCAGATGACATGTGGAGCTTTAAATTTCAAGGCTGAAAGAGTATGTGGTGAATTATCCTGACTTCATACAGGAGGCAGTGCCAAGGAGTCTCACCCAGTAATTCCTGGCTGAGCAACCACATATCTAGGAAAAATACTTGGTCTCAATTTAAATACTTCAACAAATTCACCACGTCCATAGGTTAATTGTTCTGATGGTTAATTACTCTCAGCCAGTCTTAAATGTACCCTGAACTACTCTGTCTCCACTTCCCAAACTCTGGGGTGTGTTGCATTTTGCTTGATTTCAGAGCTCTCTGCAATCCTCTCCCTGAAGGTTCCCTTATCTTGCAGTAAGTTGGACTTCTTTAATTTCTCACTACTGACCATGATTTTGAGATTCCAAATCAATCCTGGAATCTTTCTTTTTTTAATCTTTCCAAATTTCTAATTTTCTTTTTTCTCCACATAAACCAGACACAATTTACTAGCAAATACCTAATCACACACAGTGATAAATCTTATTACAAATAAATACAAGTCAAAGTAACTGTACCCTAATATGGACCAGAAGTCAGGTCTGAATTCCACAATCTGACTTCTAGTAGAGTTAACCCTGATTCAGGTTTTTCTCCTGATTTTTGACACTTAATCAGAAGAGAATCTGGGGCAACTACACAGTTCTGGTTAGAGGAAGGCAAAAGAAATGAACAACACAGGAGGTTCAAGAGAGGATAACTGAGATAATAATGCCTCTAAATGATAGCAAAAGAAGGTTAAACGTGCTGTGGAAAAGAGAAAATTAACAGAAGACCTCGGTGAAATATCAAATACCCTTAGGGAACAGAAAGGATGAATTTTAGTAGACTGGCAATTTAATAGAGAACTATGCAAGCATCATTAATTAATTAACATCTGTATTAGTTAATGACGACCAAAAGCTCCATGTTAATGCTGAGCTGCAGGAGGAGGAAAAACAAAAACAGCAGAGAACTTTCTATGTTTTAATGCAGAAGTTTAACAAGTGAGATTAATTTTTGATAATAAAAAAAATAATAAAATAATAAAAGCAGGAGAGATAAGAAGTTTAGTCTGACTAAATGTAGCAATTAATTAATATAATCATGACACCATTATGATTGATAAATGATGTATAATTGAGTAGACTTTAGCAGGATACCTCTGCAGGAAGGAAAGGTTGCTGCCAACTGTTTTTATTCCAATTCTATTGACCAAGACAAATCCCTGGGCTTTAAATATGATGCCAATCTAATTTTAGCTTCTGAGAATCGGTTTCCAAGTGAGTATCTTGGACAGTGAAGTCAATAGAAATCATTTAGCCACTAATTCTTTTGTGCTTGGGTTTTTTTGTTTGTTTTACTTTTTTTTTAATCCATGAGATTTCAGCAATGGAATAAAAAAAAATTAAAACAAGAAAAATGGCTCCATTTTCCTGGTAGCAGCCCAGGGTTCTCACAATGAACTCCTGCAGTTTTTGGTTAAGCCTCTTAAGTTTCCCGTGCCTCAGGGAAATGGAATAATCTCTCCAGCACTCAGAAGTGTCTTTGGAAGCTGCTTTTGGACACTTCACTTTTTGCAGGGAGTACCATTTGAAGCAGTGCTCGTTTTTAAATGCTTCCCAATTTAAATACAGCTCCCACAACAACCTTGCCACCACTTTTGCCAGGGCACAGAAGCCCAGGAGCAGCAGCACCTCGCTGCCTTGATGTTTTGCTGGGACAGAGCACAGAAAGTCACAATGAAAAGAATTGGAAGCAAATGCCAAGACTGCATTGCCCTGATAATAAAATCATGATGAAACTATTACTGTGCCACCCATTTTTAGCTCTATTTACAACAGAATTGCCTTGCACGGATACAGCTCGATAATAAAACCAGGGAGAAAGCTTTTCTCACGGAGATTTGACAATTCCTCCCAATAAAATCTCTCACATCTGTTAGGAAGCCTTCAGTCCGGGTTCATAAAGCACAAAATAAATCCTCACTGAATACACAGTCCAGGCTGAATTTTGTTCCCTTCCTCAGGCTACCCTCCTGCTGAAGTCAAAGCTTTCTTGGAGGAGACTGTAAAGATTTAATGCAAGAGCACTTTTTTAGTGCAAGAAGTAGAAATCTGGCTCATTTATTGCACCGTTTTTGTGTAAGTGTGACATCCACTGGCAGGTAGTGGAGAGGAAAATTGATCCAGCAAGCAGCTCAATAAACTGCAATGTCCCAGAGCTCTGAATTTATGTAGCCTCTTATTCCAACAAACTTTACCAACATATTTACCCAGCATGAGCCTCAGAGTGATATTTGCCTAAGAAATAGTTTTGAGAGAGAAAAAGATGTAATTCAAAGCAAGCAATAAAGTCAGAGGTGTTTACTGCTATTCCTTCTTTTTTCTAAAAAACAGAACTGAAAGCAGCACTGGCCAAAGTCACCTCACATTTGTAAAAGAGGCAAAGCAATCACAGAGGAGGAAAAAAATTAGACTGGAAGACACCTTTGGAGTTCACGTTCCTCATGTGCCAGTGTAGAGTTTTCATGAGGAGCTGCTCCATAATCTTCCCGAGGACTGAGGCAAGGCTGGCTGGTTCCCTTCCTCCTTTTTCCTGTCATATCAGCTAATTCATGAGAATTTACTGCAAAAGGCTATAAAATCCTCAGGTTGATGCAAGAGTCCTGGTCCAAGACTATAGAGAGAGGTGTTACTGGATTTTGGGCACAGATGAGAACTCCTGTTTCTCAGCACACACCAAATTCCCTCCCCTGACGCTGAAGCTCCGTGAAACAGGAGGGCAGCGCAATAAAATCCTGCCAATGGAAGGGGCAGCAGCTCCCCGCTGCTCTCCCACTTTGCTTGGCATCAGCCCTGACGGTTGCCAGGACCATCCATGAGACAGTTCCACTCACTGACCCATCTGGAAGCTAATTAGTCAACGTGAAACAAAAGCTGAGCTTTTGTTTGGCCAGAGCAGGCAGAAGGAATGGCAGGAGAGCTGCTGAAGGGGGAGGAAAAGCCCCTGCCTTGCTGATGGCAGCAAGCCCACAGATCAGCTTGGAAGTCTGGGAAACTGCAGCCTCAAAACTTTTAGGATCCTAAAGTAGCTCTCTAAAGCAATGGTTAGCCCAAAGGGCTATTGTTTTAAGCACAGAAAAATAATCTTTTATTTTTCAGATGAGGTCGGATAAGGGAAATTTAATCCTCCTCTAGGTGCTGATGCAGATGAATGATGCATCCAAGTTTCTAACCCATTTTTCAGACATGAACCACAAGGGCCAGACAGAAGCTGGTTTGTCAAGCTGATGCACAGAACTCTGCTATCAGGAATGCAACTTAAATATTAACCAGAAGTCTGCAGCAGCCTTCCTACTGTGAGCATTTCCAGAGCAGAGGAG
Organism: Falcunculus frontatus; assembly: GCA_013398115.1. Lineage (NCBI taxonomy): Eukaryota > Metazoa > Chordata > Aves > Passeriformes > Falcunculus > Falcunculus frontatus. Next base: position 211,710 of record VZRV01006487.1, on the reverse strand, counting down.
AGATGGTTTATTTATCCTGTATGGAATTTGAAATAAAACTTCATCCAAATGACATTGTGTGCGTGGTGCCATCTGGGTTTATTCCAGCAGGATTATCATTCTGGACTGTTTTATTTTGAAGAAAAAAGTTCGATGAGGATTGTAACTTTGAGGCTGCAGCATGTAGAGACTTCAGGAGGTGATGTACTTGCATTTCTTTGTGAGGGATTTTTATTTCTGATACCCCAAGAGCTGTTTCCCAGACTTCAGAAGCAGGTCTCTCTGCTGAGTTTTATATTTAGTAAAAAACCTATAATTTTGCTATTCTGACTTTTTTTTCCCCCTAAATTGATCCCTGCTCTTCATAAACTCCCCTAGCAGCCTCTGTACTTCCTCCCAGTTGCCAGTGACATCAGCTGTTGTCTGAGAAACCCATCTTTGTGTTCCCCCAAGCATCCCGGCCCCAATAATGAAAGAAATCCCTTTGCATCCCTGGGTCACATCATGTTAATTCAGCAGCTCTGGGGGGGAGCCAAGCACCTGATTTAGGGAGCAACCTGCACAGAAAAATGCTCTTTACAGGACAACCGGAGTGAGGGAGCTTCCAGAAGGAAAACCTTCCTGACAATCCCCAGCAGAGGTTGAATTGGACACATTCGAGTTGATCTCTCATCTTGCCCGTTTCACAGAGCAGTGGAAGCAAGGACTGGTTGAAGTTCTTCTCTGGTTTAATTAGAGGCTACCAAGTCCTTTAAGAACTTCGTTTTCTCTGGGCCAGAGAGGAAATCATTTAAGAGTAAACCTGCTAAACTCACAGCCTGATCATGAACAGCTCTCCAGAAATCTGCCTAATATCAGCTTCAGTGAAACCACGTGGTTCCTCTTGGCTAAGAAGGGTTAATTGCCAACAGCAATTTCTTTTTTTTGCTGCAGGGCTGCAACAGTGCAGCAATCTCAGGTTTATGCATATACACAAACACACACACAAAATGTACAGAAGACACAGCTGGAAGAAGCCATGAGGAATAATCTGGCTGCTCCCATCTCAAGGAATAATCAGCTTTGGTTCTGTCTCAGACTGCTCTAAAAAATGGCCTTTAGGAGGGATGCTTTGTGAGGACCAAAAGTGGAAAGACACCCACGGATTGTGTAAAAGCCAAAGGGGGAGTGTTCATTCTATCCCAAAAGAGAGCAGATACCTGAAAAACATGGCAACAGAGAGCAGGGATGCATGGATTTCAAATAACTCCTTTTAGCACAAGTAGATTATTTGTTGTCCATATCTACTGACACATCTCCATGATTTTTTAATGATATACCACACTCCTGGTCCCTTGCTCCAGGGAAAGCAAGCCTGCATTAAAATGATAATAAAAAAAGCCCTAATCCTGGTGATTTATAGTCTCTTCCTGAGCTGTGCAAATGATCCACTGTCCTCAGAATATTAAAGCTATTTGCCATTCAAACCCAGATCCGATTTTCACAGAGGACCTCTCCCATTAATTGAAGGTTAGATCAATATCACTATTTGTAGTGTGTTTGAAATACATGCCAGGAGACATTTCCATATTAAAATTCAACAACATATTACACTGAAAAACTCCTTCTTGCCTGAGGCCAACCTTAAACAGGAGGTATTTTACCCTGTTAATCTCATTCTCCTCCATAGCAGCTTCTCACGTCGCTGGGCTTGGCTTCTGCCTTCACAAATTTAATTCACCTCAAAGCTGGCAACTTTGCTTGCCATCACCACGTTACAGTTCTGGTCTTCTTTGTGTCAGGACTGTTGTTTTCTGGAATGTCCTGTTAAACCAGCACAAAGGGATGTGGAATTTGGGTGGTTTTCACTACTCTGTGCTTTGCACACTGGTCAGTGTGATGGAGGCTTGGCCACACTGTCACATTCTAGACAAGGCTCAGCACCTCTCCCCGGAGTTTCTGGCTGGAGACTTGCAGAGAAATCAAGAGCTTTACCTAAAACCAATGCAGGCAAACCAGAATTTTAGCAATTTAGAGTTACAGCAAGTGCTAATCAATTAACTGGGAACCAAATCTTGCTCTCACCTTGCCGTTCTTTGCAGTCAGCCACGTGTCTCAGCCAGCAGTGTGAGGGAAGACAGCCTGGGTGACCTCAGGGACCTTTTCTATCTCTATTAAGAAGGGAAATGCACTGGGAGTGGAATCAGAAATGTGAATGCTGGCCACTATAACCTTTTAATTGTGTCAAGTGTATTTTCCACTCCTCCTGTTGGATGGGAATGCACAATTGGGAGGCCCAGGTAATGAGATCTGCAGGCTTTGCTTTTTACATGAAATGCTCATCAGCATCATCTATTATTAACCTCTGCAGCAAAAGATCACCAGGTCCTTTTCCTCTATCATTAAAAGTTTGCCAGACAGGAAAAGGGGTCAGTTTATCCCAAGCAGGGTGTCCTCAGTGACCTCAAGAAGTTTTTTACCAAGGTGATTTTCTTTCACCACTATATATTTATCTCTCTTCCCTCCCTATTCTGCACACATGGGGTAAAGCAGATGTCATTTCTTCTTTGAAGCCCATAACCCCCAATTAACATGACCAACAACCATTTTAATGAATGGTTAATGATTAGTTTCAGGATTTCCCATTTCCATTTTGTGTCTCCAAATGCTGCTGCTTTTTTAAAATCATATTTTCTTGTATTTAGAGATTCTGAGAATGCCAGCAAAGCCCTAACACAGAGTTCACTAACTCCAAGAAAATTTCACCACAGATAGAACATCTAACTTGGAAGCAAAAATGGAGGGAACCCCCCTCAAAAGAAACCTTCAAAATGCTCTTTGTATTTTGTGAGTGACCATCAAGATCTGTGACATAACTGATGACAAGTGTCTCCCTCAGATCTCGTATCACTTACCAGGAACACATCCCTGATGGGAAATGCAGAACTGAATTGCAGAGTTAGAGGAGGCTGAAGGCTCAGCAATCACTTCCAAGACTCCCATTTCTAATCTCAGTGTCAAATATTCAGTGGATTTAATAAATTGCACCCACAGAAGCCATTGCAGCTGGGCTGGTTTATATGTAAGGTAACCCTCATGTGGATGAATGTTTTCCCCTACCATTTACTCCTTGGAAAAAATGTGTGAGGGGGAATGCCTGCTCCTTCTAGTATTGGATAGATTTTTCTTCCATTTAGAAGGAATAACATTTAAATGATGATGACAATTTTTTTTTGTTAAAGCAATTCTGAGAATTAACAGAAGCTCATCACCAAATTAAAAAGAAGCAACGGTGGAAGTTAAAAAAAAAGTTTGTTTTAAACAAAAATTAAAAATTGAAAACCTAAAGAACATCCTTCATCATTAATAGTGAACGAAGGGCAAGTAAATTCTTAGCAAATTGAATGGAATTTTGCTTTGATCCTACAGGGGGCTGTAAATGTAACTGGGTTGCAGAGACCTGAATACCAGGGTTGGTGCTCTTCACCATCACACCTGCAAGAGGTCAAGACTGAAATGTAACTTATGTGTCTCAGGCAGGTGATAAGGCCAGTGAACAGTGCTATTTCTACATGTGAGGTGATTTATTTTCAACCTGAGCAGTCACACAAACTGAAACCAGAATAATAAAGTCAAATTCACTCAGAGGCTGAGGAATTTATCATTTCCATTTGCTTGACAAGACATGGATGCTGGGAATTTGAACTGACTGCTCTTCAAAAGTGGGAATGAAGGTAAGATGAACCCCTCTCACTTTTAGGTAGCTAGAGCAGAACTTTGAAAAACCCTTTTCTGACAGATTTTGCAGCTTTTACCATTAAGAGACCATTTGAATAAGGAAAAAATCACCTTAAGATGGAACTGGCAGCAGTAAAGCTTTTCAAAATCACCTTAATCTTCATCATACCTGGAGGCAAAACTGTCCTCTCCTTCTGCATCTGACCCCAAATCCCAGGATACACAGTGGTTCCTCCAGAGAGAAGGTTTTTCCCACAGAGATCCTCATGGAAGTCCACATGTTGTAAGTGGTTTCGTGGATACCTGTGGATTCCAGCCCTGAGGGGAAAGAAGTTTCAACACATTATTTCTGTCTTCATCCCCTTCTTTTTCCTTCTGTGAAAACGAGAAGGAAGGCTCACTAGTGCAAGCTGTCATCCCTAAGAAACCTCCAGGAAAAAACAGCTGTGTGAGGCTAGGAGAGCAAGGACAAGGACAGGACCTTCCACTCACCTCCTTTGTAACCTCAGCATGGTAATTATACAAGCAAAACACTCCTGGGTGTAAGCACTGTCCATTCCCAACGGTGAATTCCTTCCCTTGTCCATCAGGAAGCTCCAATGCCTTTTCAAGAGAGGGGAGGAGGAGGGGGCAGCAGTTGCTGTTTCATGTTCCGAATCCAATGCCACGAAGCGTGAAGTACACGTTTTCCACTCAAAATGAATAAGGCATTTCTGATACCAAGCCTGCACACAAACAGTTGGATTTTAGACACAAACCAAGTATTTATGACAATCATAATTCCTGTAAGGTGCCCATCTTTTTAGATGGGATTATACAGTGGCACCAGGCTACAAAGGCAGAGGGCATTTGAATTTTTTTTCAAAGTACGTGAAGACTTGAGGGTTGCTAAGGTAAGAGACCTCCACGCTCAGTCTATTGCTCCCTTACCAGCAGACATCAAAGAGAGATTGAAATCTGACCCTTAAATGAAATATTTTCTTAGCTATTAAATGGGTTGGGTTGCAGAGGCACACAGAGATAGCACTGCCTCAACTGCTACACATGGAACGTCTCCCATGGCATCTGGAATGAAGAGGTGGAAAAACTTTAGGATCCACACTTAACACGATCTGAAGGGACAGCCAATTTTAGTTCTTTTAAGTGAATACTGACAGTTTCTACTCCTGAGTCCCCTCCTGAACCGTGGTTCTCCTGTGAACAGCATGTCATGCTTTCTTTGGGATTTCATTTAAAAGGAAAATCACCGAAGCCAGTGGGTATCTTTCCATTAACCCAGGTCAGGTTTTTACTGACAATATTAATTGGAGATGACACCCTGGGATAAATTTTTTTATGCTGATGGCAGGGCTGCAACAGTGCAGCAATCTCAGGTTTATGCATATACACAAACACACACACAAAATGTACAGAAGACACAGCTGGAAGAAGCCATGAGGAATAATCTGGCTGCTCCCATCTCAAGGAATAATCAGCTTTGGTTCTGTCTCAGAAATTCCTCTGCAGGAGCACCCACAGATTCCTCCAACAAACAAACCCAGTAATAGATTATTCATACCATTTTCAGGGCTTTCTTGTCTGGCCAAAACCTCTCTCGGTCCAGTTTAAACTCATTCCATCTCATTCTGCCCCCACCCTCAGCAAAGACAACAGTTTCTCTCCTCTCTTCGTGGCAACTTTAGTCCACGTTTCATGGAGCCATTTAATGTGGAAAAGCCCTCTAAGATCATTGAGCCCAGCTGTAAACCCAGCACTGCCAAGGCCACCACTAAATCATGTCCCCAAGTGCCACATGGACACGGCTTTTAAATCCCTACAGCCTCTGACTGTATTTTGAAATTCTGAATTTTGAAATTCAGAAGTTAATGCCTTCACCAATAAAGTCAACTTTTAATGAAAAGTATGCTTTCAATTAAAGAACACACGAATTACCAACAGTTCATAATCACTGTAATGAATTTAATGCCATCAGTAATAAACAGCAGTTTAAAGAATTTATGAACCCAGATTTATCATTCCAGTGTAATGACAGAGAAACAGCCCTAGACACGTCTTCTGCAGGAGCTCTGCCTCCTGGCTGTTAGAAACTGGGCTGTTCTGATGGTCTGCTGGTGGTTTTTATCTCCCAGTTGTATTCTCTCCCAGTCATTCCTGCTGTCAAGCTCACAACTTAATTAATTTATTTACACTGTTGCTAAATGGATGCATAATCTTCCCATTAAATAGATGCCAAAAGTGGGCACCAAGGGAAGTGCAGAGCCACATCTCCTTTTCCCCAGGTGATTCCATACCTGTATTCTGTATTTAAATCACACTTACTTCTAGCCCTGGCTAAATTTACCACATGGGCTTTTGGCCAAAAGCCCTAAGGTTTTCAAATACAGCCTGAGTAATGTAGTTTTAACGCATTACTTTCAGTAAGTCATATATTAAATTATATTAGGCAATAATATATTTTAAATACATGGAACGTATTTCATATCATAAAAATAATTACTTTTAAAATTTTTATTAATATTTTTACAGCCACATTAAAATAGACAGAAAGCATGCAAGAGCACATCTGCCAAATTCACATCTCTTCACCAAATTTGACCAAATTCACTGGGTTGGGGGTTTACTCTCTTTTAAGCTCAATTTTTTTCTGACCCAACACACTTATTTCTGAGCACAAAACATCAGGATAGTTTTGTGGCTAAGTTTATTTGAGGAATATCCTAAAAACAAATATTATATCCTAGAAAAAAATATTATTGTGGTCCAAAATGAACTTAAATAGAAAAGAGATTCTCTCTAAATTTGAAGCACCTACAATGTCAACGGCTGTCCAGAGCTGGAGTTATTCATTAGACTCATCAGCTGTATAGAAAAAATTCAATTCTACATCAATCCTCTAAGAAAAATAAATAATCAGATGTTTCCAGAATTGGGCTTTGGGATGCCAGGCTGTCCTTCATTTGAAGGTTTGGAATACAAATGCAGGGAGAAGTTGAATAAACCAGAAAGTAATTATGTAAAAGTTAAAAAATATATATATATAAATCAGATGTAACAAGAAAATTACTGCTATTTCAGACAGGAAAGAAATAAGAGAAGGAAACCTGTGTGCTTACATAACTTCCAAAGTACTGATGGTTTCAGCAGTGAGGAACAAACCTGGACTCATAAAGCAGGAGCCTGCCTAAATCCCTGGCAGTGTCCAGGTTTTTCCCTTAAAACCAGGCACAGTCAGGCCCTGCAGAGCCCATTAAATGTGACCTAATGATAACCAGAATGTTAATGGATAGCAATACTCCACAAGAACCAAAACAATCCAGTGTTCATTTTATAGGTCACGAGAATTAAATGTGAGCAGTGAGCACACGAGCAAAGAGAAATTACTAAGGAGGAATTATCCCAAATGATCCCAGAATTTATATTAAACATTTACATCGTCACCAGATGTAAGCCAGAAAAGCCCGGTCCCGATGCCTTCCCTCCCACACGTGGTCAGGTCAGCTCCTGGGAACAAATGACCAGGGGTGGACAATGGCTTTTGTGTTATTTTCCAGTCTGAATATTGTGAATTGAAGCAGGGGAGAGCAGGAATGTTCCATTTCATGGCCTGCCTGTGCTCCTCCTCCACTCCCAGCCCCCCGTGCATCCCAGCCCACTCCCACTCCCCCTCACACAGCCGGCCCCAGCCTTTGGGGACCCCCCTTTTGTACCCCGTGGATGGCTGGGCACTGCACTGCTGTGCCTTTGTCCCGTTTTTGGCACATTACCCAGGAATTCTCTTGTCTCCTCTACATCCTGGTGCTTTCAGGAGTGGGATTTCCAAGCGCTGGGAAGAAATTTGTGGCTCGGATCAAAATCACACGAGGATCAAAATCATCCTTTTTTTCTTATTTGCAGGAATCACAACAGTTATCACAACTCTGTTTCTTGTCTCTTCCCTACCAGTTTGGGGTAGGGAGCCTCTTCCACAAGGAATTCCTGCATCCATCTAAGTGACAAAAAGAAGGAAATCTCAAGTTCCAAGAGCCCATTTAGTACCTGACTTTACTTGAGTGACAGCACTGCCCGAGGCCTCCATCACGTTACAACCTAAAAATAATCAATCCAGCCAGGAGTTCACACTACAGGAAAGCACATCCCAGCTTTTTAACCTTCCCTAACTCTTCCTTCTAACTCAATTTCAGATGGGCTGCTCTTGCATCCAGCATTACTCAGGGAAGGAGCACACACCGCTGTGCGCTGTGCACAGGACAATTGCCAGATGCAGATGAGGGAACATAAAATACGGGCCTACAATTTGAATTTTCTTTTTTTCCCTACAGGAAATGTTATTTCTTGCTGAATGCAGACAGCAGGAAAATTATCAGGAAGAAAAACGTAATGGGATGTACTTAGAAAAGTGTGCTTGCAGTGAGCAGGGAGAGAATGAAATCCAAGTACTGTGCTTCCATCTAGAGGAGTAGGTGGGCAATTTATTTCCAAATATCAGCTGAGGAACTCCCACTGCTCCTGGATCAGCTTTGGTGTGTTCATTTGGAACAGTCTGGGCCCACGGATATGGCACAGTAACTGAGTTCACATACATGGGTTGTAACTGCACCTCACCCTAGCAAGCAGAGTACAGAACAATCCCAACCCTTTATCTTCCTTTCAGCAGCATTTTCCTCAGGAAAACAGATTTCCCTGTGGAGCTTCTCCCCAGACAGTACAGTATTTTCCACATACAGACCCAGATACTTCCCAAAGAGACCAGGACACGTGGGATGTTTAAGATATTTAGCAGCTTCTCCCACGAGCACACCTTGTTGCCTGCACCTGGGACACCCTGGAATTGGCATTTCCCACATTGCACAATGCCAAGAAAGCGGTGCTGGATGGGGAATAAAGATGCCTTCTGACCAGCCAGACATGAAAAGCTATCTTTTGGCAACAGAAAAACATGGAAAAAAAAAACCAATTTAAAAACCCTCTCAAAGGATCAGTATGGGGATAGGAAACCCCAGTTTGTCCTTTCCTCTGGAACTGACAGTGAAAATGTCCCATGGAATGGGAGATGTGGGCACCACCCCTCCTCTTGCTCATGTAGGCCAGTACTGAGAGAAAATAATCCTCCCCTGCCCCTCCCAGGTTTTGTTCCCAATTCTAATAATTTAGCATTTCTCCAATTCACCTCTGATGAACTGCAACCTGTATTCTTTTTTAACTTTTTAAAACTTTATTCTTTATTTTGGACTGTATTCTTTTTTAACTTCAGCTCCTTTCTGTCATTGTCAAATGTTTTGCCTCAGTAGGAATTTCATGACTGATGAGTATGTGTAAAGAATAGAATAGAATAGAATAGAATAGAATAGAATAGAATAGAATAGAATAGAATAGAATAGAATAGAATAGAATAGAATAGAATAGAATAGAATAGAATAGAATAGAACAGAATAGAATAGAATAGTAGAATAAAATGGAATAAAATAAAATAAATAAAATAAAATAAAATAAAATACCCGCCTGTCCCATGTCATCCCAGTTAGTGACGATTCCATGCTCAGTGGGATGTTCCAGTGTCAGGATCCCTTTTTTGTGCTTCATCCACTGAATTGCTGTATTTTTGACCCATTCCAACCTTGCAAAGGATATCATTCCAATATTAGTGCCGTTTGTCAGGAACTTCAGGGACACAAAATACCATTTTTAAGTTAACACTTCCTGTGAAACACTGTTCCTGCTCCTTCCCTCACAGAATGCACCCCCAAAACATGCAAGGAACTAAAATGTGAATTTGTGGGTAACCACTTTGTACCAATTCCTTCCATAAACCCCCCCAGAAAGACCAAGGCAGCTTCAAAAATGAAGGCAGCGCTGCTTATGCCCACACAGGAGCCCAGCCAAGGTGGGCATCAGCAAACTCATGGTTCTCCATGAGGAATGGGTCCTTTGTCATTGCACAGAGGAGTAAAGGGAAGGAATTAGAGGTGGAAAAGATATAATCTCTAGATTTACTTACTTGGTTGCTCTCTCTGTCTAAACAGTTCCATTATTTTGCCTTTAAACAGTGAGGTTCCCCTTGCTGGAAGTCAAATGGTTGTGAAAAACATGTATTTTGCAAAAACTCCTTCATTAATATAAAGCAGAGACAGATTTTCTACAAGAAAAATCACCCATTAAATACTGATTTAATAAGTTTATCACTTTTGCATTAGGAAGCCCGTCATGATTGCCCCAAATAATATCACAGCATATGAGGTAAAACATCACTCATCACACAGAACTTCAGGGGAGGGTTTTGACAGCCCAGAAAAATCAAAATCTGACTCATGATATGAATAAAATCCAACAAGTGGGGCTTTTCTTCCATAAGACACCTTCATATCATTAAAACACAGTGATCTGGGGAAAAAATAAACCTAACCAGCAAAGTCAATGCTAAACCCCCGATCTTACCAAGCATGGGAAGTATCCACATAAATTCCCACTTGAATAGGATTTAACAAAGCAAATTAATCAGGCCATTCGCAGCCTTTTGTTTCTTCCAAAGGGGAAATCTCCTGCTGCAGCCTCCCAGGGTCCTGGGATACTCTGTTAATTGGCCTCGTGACCACGGGCAAGCTCAGCTACAGGACACACACTTGGCTCTCTGCTGGGATTTAAGCATAAATCCCACCTCTTCCATGGGGGAATTATCTTCTGGAAAGTTCCTTTGCTTAAAATTAACTGATTGTATGCACATATCAGCTGTAACATTAGTAGTTAATGGTAAATAAACCACCAAAAACATCCATTACTTCCAAGTTTTTCCCTCATGGAATGTTCAAATTTGCCTTTTTTTTTTTTTTTTTTTTTTTTTTTTTTAAGAGGGTGATCATCAATCTCGAACAAACTAAAAATAACCCCCAGCAAAAGTTTCAGGGAATCATTTGCTGTGGTTTTTTAAGTGACAGCCACTCTGTAATGTGGAGAGCTCACTCCAGGACCTATTCCATATTTGTAAGTGGCAAACACTTTGTGGAAGTGGTTTTTCTGGGAAAAAGAACAAGAGGCAGCTGGCACCACACTGCCCAGGAACACCTCAGCTTCAGGGGCTGCCCAACACCTCAAAGTCCTGCTCTCCCTGAAATTCAGGGCAAAACCCTCACCAAGGGCAGCCCTGATTTTGGGTCCCTGGGTTATTTTTAGGACTCGAAAAGTGCCTCTTTAGGCAGCTGAGGGAAGGATTTTATTTTTCCTTCTTTGGCAACTTCACTCAGTAAGGAAAGGTACTTCAGAAAAGGGAAAGGAATGAAAACAGCACTTGTCCAGCAAAGTTCTTGTCCCTAACAAGGCAAAAATGGATTTTATCACATAAATTTGGAAAGAGCTTTAATGTAGGAATGTTTATCCCTTAGTTCTAGTAGCTGATGGTTTGGAACATTCATTCACATTGCCATGAATTGTTATTTTCTTCCAAAACCCTCAGGAAAAGGCTTTGCACTGCAATAAACCAATTATTTACCAGCAATATCCCAGATTACAGCAGTGCACCCAGCCTCTGGCTCCAACACCACAAACCAGAGGGAAACTCAGCTCTTAAATATATCAGGAATTACATCAGCTGAGACACTGGAATTTGAGAATAGAGAATTTTAAACAATTTTCCTCAATTTCTCAAGCCAAGTGAAGCCAAGCATTTAAAGCATGAACTGTAACACGAACACACTCTCAGGGCAATACTTACCCGGGAAAAGCTGCTTCATAAGTGACATGAGCTCACCTCCCCACAAACTTCTGCTTCTGGAATGGAGTTCAGAAGGGTATCTACGTGTCAAACCATTTGGTGCTTTTTTCCTTCCCAGTTTGTGCTTCTCCCAGTGACAGCACAAAGGCCTGGAGAAAGCAGGACAGGATTTCTAACACCTCTGGATCTCTTCCCACTCCCTAAGCCTCAGGACAGAGGGTTGTTTTCTCTCCCCTGAAGACAAAAATCCCTCACACTGGATGAGTAAGACTGGAAGGACTGAAGGGCCACTGTTGCCTTTGGAAAACATTCTGCTTCATTAGAACATAATTGAACAGCTCGTTATCACCCTGCTAACACCCATCTTCAGGCTGGGAAGGGAAAAGCCAGCACGTTCAGTCCTCGAGTTCCCACTGTACCTGGTGTTTAGGAGTTATCTCAGTATTTGGGTGACACCAGGGCTGAACACAGGGACTGAATCAGCCACTCAAAGGAGATGAACCATCACTGTTTAAAAAAGAAATCAATTATAGCAGAATATAGGGGATCTATATAAAAATCCAGGCCTTTACCAGACTAAGAAATATTAAAGACCATCAAAAGAAGGTGATTTACAGTATTTACCTGCAGCAGTAACTACGTCTTAAGCAGATAAATCACTTCACTAAAATATCTCCGAGTCAAACCTGTTTCTGCTCATCAGTAAAACCGATGGAATCCTTCCTTTTCCATATTCATTGGGTTTTCCTTTTCCCACGAGATTTAGTTGAGTTTATTGATTTGTACCTTGAAGCTGAAATATGTAAAATATGTCAGGTTGTGTCTTTAGAAGCTTGAATTTCATGTGTTCCGCAGCTGAGGAATGTTTTGCCTCCAAGACAGGCAGCAACTAAACCCCACCAAGAAAAGTCCAAGTAAATTTTAAAAATACCAAACCCCCACAAGTTACAGAAAGAAAAAAATTACAAAAAAGAATATAAGAAGTTGGAGATATTTATGTCATCTCAATTGTGAATCTTTACTGAATCTTTAATCATCAGCTTACCTCATTACCACACACAGACCTGTGCATCTTGATTTCTTTACAAACTGAATGGGAAAGAAGAACCTTCTTAATCCTTTTATTTTCAGCCAGAAAAAAAGCACCCAACAAACCAAAGAAAATCAAAAATCCAGTAGTTCTTCCTTTATTGCACTCTATAAAACTTCTTGTTATAATCAAGAAGCCAATATACAGTAATAGCTTGATATTCCTTTAGAATTTATAGTTTAACTCTTAAAATAAAATTTGTATAGAAAAGATATCATTTACAACCCTTTCAGTAGTGATCAACCATTATGTACCCACAAACAATATTAAATAACTTGTGTGCAGCAGTTTCCTTCGAGGGCAGGGGGGAATATTTTCTCCTTAGCAAATATAATATCTCACAGTTAAAGAGCAATTCAAGTCAACTTTGGAGCAAGTGTGATATGCACAGATTTCACTGGAGAAGCTCAGGATTCCGTGTGGTGTCCCAGGGATTTGTACATCTGTGTCCAGTGCATAGCAGAACAGCAGCATGGGAGGGGTCTCCGGGCTGGGACTGGCACTGCCCGCAGGGAAAGGAGCCCCCCGGGGAATGCAGAGGATTCAGAGCACACCAGTGAGGCACAGGAGAACAAGAAGGTGTAGTGTGAGCAGGTAGGTGAGGAATAAATAGCGGGATTTGGCTCGGGCCGTGAGCAGCTTGGAGCAGTAAAGGCTCCGCCCTCGGAGCCAGCGGCGCAAGGAAAGGGCTCCTCCTTTCATCTGGGGAAGAGACAAAAGTTATCAGATGGGGAATCAGGAACACAAATCAGAAACAGCTCCACTGCAGCCTGGATTCGTGAGGCACCACAAACCTTCTGCCTCTGCCACAGCAACTGTCCCCGAAACACAACCGATCCCAAACACCAAAGCATCGATGATTTAAAGGCCCCAAACCCAGCATTAATAAGAGGGGAAAGGAATGAATACAAGCTGCGTATTATGCAACTCCACACACATAAATATGCATACTGCATTTTGGGCATGCATAATTAAATGCAGACACAGTTTCTTTAATGGCCACGTGTGCAGTATAAATATGATTACATACATTTTTTAGTCTGGACACAGGCAGTGTGTCTTCTGGCACAGTTTACACAGCTGCTGGTCTTGGACTCACAGCCCCCACAGAAAGAAATGAAGGATGTTTTTCCATCACTTTTAAAGAGCTGATGATTCAGGGTTTTTAAAGGCTTTCATTCCCTTACCTTTCTCACAACAACGTGTTCACTGGGATTGATGATTAAGGCTTCCCTCTCCTCCTCAGCTTCCATCTGGACCGTGTAGTCACTGGGGACAGACCTGTAACTGCCCGCTTCAAATCTAGAGAAGAATTCAAGGCACAGAGACAGGCACTGCTGAATTAGCTCCTCTTTTAAGTACTGAATTGACACGAAAACCATTGTTTTGCATACTTAAATTACTGAGGGAAGGTTCCCACAAAAAGCAGACTCACTTTATGTGTTTCCAGGTCTTTTTCAGTCTCTATTTACAATCTGCTCTCAAGGTGTTTCATTTATTCAGAATTAACCCCCACCATCACCAGCTGACTGAACAGTGATTTTCAGGTGATGGTAGTGAGGGACACTTGATTTAGGCAAGTGGACAATGGCATTTTCAATCTAACCAGTGGCTCTGCTAAAGCTGTTATATGGGAGATTTTTTTCCTAAAAAAGAAATAGCACTGACTACTGAGTCTAACAAATGAAAATAAATAAAGAAAAAAAAAATCCCAAAGCCTATAACACTTTCTTGATCCAGAGTTTAACTTAGCTTTTTAACACATGGATTTTCACTGTTTCAGGCACTGTGGGCTCACAAACAGGTTTGTTTATTATTATTTGCTTAAAAATAATCTAAGACTCAGAGAAAGACCTCTCACTAATCTCACTAAAAATAAAAGGCAAATAAATAATCCATGGTTTACCTGTTACTTCTCTCCTCAGAGAGTCCAAGAGCCTCTTCTGCAGCTTCTCTCCTCCTCTTCTCCTCTGCCAGTGTCTCTGTGAGCTGGGAGAGAGCCTGCTGCACTGACTCATATTGCTGCTCAGTCTCTGCAAGCCTGCGACAAAATCAAATCTGAAATCAGTATTTTATGGACTCGAAGAATTACTTACTTGTTCTTTTTTTATTAGGAAATCTTCCTTTTTGTGGCAGAGTTAATTATAATGAGATACTTTAGCTTAAATATTGAGATAAAGTCTCCAATCAGTATATTTATGTACAGAAACAAACCACAAGCATTACCAATTCAAGAATATGGCTTATGATTCATTTAATCCACTGCAAATCCACTCCTTCCCCTTCTCCACACAAATGCCTCAGAGGGACAGAAAAGCATTACTTTCACACTCACAACACAGCTGTCAGGAAACCAATATTGCTAATACATGCTCTGAGCCCTGACCTTTTCCTGAGCTCATTTAGCTCCATATTGTCTATTTCCACAATAATCCCAGATCTCTCCCGTGGCGCTCCAGGGGGAACTTCTGCTCTGGTTTCATCCTAGAAAATATTAAGGGGGAAAAAAAAAAACAAACAAGTGACCGTTTTTCTACTTGCCAAAAGTCTTTATTTCAATTACAGCACCACAAAACAGTGGAACAGATAATTCTTTGTGCCATTTAATGTTTTCATTTCCATCCCTCAACAATGTCTGAAAGGAAAGAAAAATGCATCTACACATCCACACAGTAATATAGCACTGAGCACAATTCCAGAAGCAAGGCAGCTATTCATTTATTTTTAATTTACAGTTCTTGCTTGGATTTATTTCCATTTATGGAAGAGCAAGTGTTGTTTTCTCTATGTATCCATATGCTATTTTAGGGTGTTCTATTAATGATTGTTAATGAATAAACCAAGGCAGTACAGGAAAGCTTTTTAAAAATAAAGCTTTTATAAAAATACAGTTTTAAAAAATTAAAAATAAATAAATTTTATTTTAAAATAAAATATGTTAAAAGTAAAGGAATAATGATGAACCCTAAAGGACTGGGTTGGAAGGGATCTTAAAGATCACGAAGTGCCAATCCCAAATAATAATCTGACAGATGTGTGTGAGGGGTTGGCAAAGGGACCTGAAATGCTGAACTGCTGATGTAGATCTCACTTCTGAAATATTAATCAAACTCCTTGTAAAATGATCCACAACTGATGTGAAATTATCACTAAATTTCCTGATCCACTGATAACTGATCATCCAGTTATCTCTGCCAGCTGTAGACCAACTCAAAAAAGACGTTTCAAAACAAAAAGACATGTAAAACAGCTTCTTTAAATGAGAAGTCGCATTAAACCAATTTAACAACAATAAAGACAGTTATCTTCAGCACATCATGGGCCAGCAAAAGTACCGAATCAGTACAACAAAAAATACTTATTTCATTTTTAGCAAGAAAACCAGAAAAGAGTAAGTACAGAAAGAAGAAATCTAAAAACATTTCCATGTATCTGTTTACCTGGACAGAGCCTTGGAAAGATGTCACTTGCATTGCCTGATATTCCCTCTCCAGCCTGAAGTAACGATTCTGCAGATCAGTGTAATGAAGCTGGCTGTCCCTCAGAGTCTGGGAAAGAGTCTTCAGCTGGGCAGACAGGACAGCATTCTCTTCTGCTGACTGCACAACCTGAGAGAAATTCACATTGAAGTCATTCAAAATTAGGGATTAGCTCTCCCAGGAAATCCCTGCAGATCTGAGACCTGCTGTTTCAAAATTACATCCACTCTTTGGCAAGGTCACACTTGGGTTGGGATTTGGATGTTTTATGAGCAGAGGAAATCATGAAAGCTGAGCAGTGATTTCCCCTGTCATCAGCACACCCAAACCAGAAGCTGAAATCTTGTTCCAGCTAACACAGACACCTGTTTCTGTCTATAATGAAAAATATTTGACCATGAGTAGAAGTTCAGTGTCCTCAGAATGCAGAGTCAAATAAACCTCTCAGTCAAATACCAAGTCAGGAAAGCCTGGCAGAAAGATAAAACTGACATTTAATCTGCAATTTCCAGGCTGAGTTGTTCTAAAACACCCGAGTTTCAAAGTAAAATACCATTCAGTCATGCAAGACACCACCCCTTCAGCAGCACCCCAACGTGATGCCAGCCCAGATTCACGGGAGCTTTTCAGGATCAGAGCTCTTGCTCCAAGTTACCTTGGAATTCATCTGCTGGAAGTGAAGGTCCTTCTGCTGCATCTCCTGGAGGCAGCGCTGCAGCTCAGCCTGCAGCTGGTTCTTCTCAGCCAGGACACGTTTGACATCCTCTGCTCCATCTGCACTTCCAGCAAGAGTGGCAGTTTCCAAAGCCTTAAAAATAGCAGGATATTTTAAAATATCAGGATATAATATTCAGGGTAAATGGTACAGGAGTCTTCTAAATAATCCACAACCCCAACACTAAAGATACCCTACAGAATTCCCTTTTCACAAGATTCTTTTCTTCTCACAACTTAATACATTTGAAAGACACTTTAAATACAAGATTTTTTTTTAATACAGAGTGTTAATACTTGCATTAAAAAAGGAACAAAAAATTACCACAAAAAGGCAACCCAACCTAATTTTTAATTTG
This sequence comes from Falcunculus frontatus, assembly GCA_013398115.1. NCBI lineage: Eukaryota > Metazoa > Chordata > Aves > Passeriformes > Falcunculus > Falcunculus frontatus. The sequence goes on along the minus strand of VZRV01006487.1, from coordinate 194,670 downwards.
CAAATAATATGAGGCACAAAGAAAGGGGGAAAATAGCAAAAGAATAATTTAAAACACCTTTCAAAAATTATTTTCAAGCTAATAATGTATTGTATTCATGACATGTAAAATTGTTTTGTAAATATTAATTTAAAGCTGAAAGAATCCATTTTGAAAAGAAAAAAACACCTGAATTTATTACCAATTTACAGCTTTGGCCTTCTTTATCTCTGGCAGCTTCATATTTTGATATTAATCTCCAATAAAGGAGGGATATGTGCCATCTCAAATGCTTTATGGAATCTATTTACCCATACAATCATGAAATAAAAGGTTTTTACCATATAAAATACTCCATTACCAACAGACATTACTGGTCAATAGCTCTTATTCTTCACTGTAATCACAGAAAACGAACAGCATACAAAGTTCAGCAACTAAAATGCAGATTTTAATGAAATTAAAATGAATGCTGCTTCCTTCCTTTGGCACAGAAGAGGTAAATAAGAATATTATTCTAAAATAGCACTCTCTTTGAGCTTTCATGACAGTCTCTACAAAACAGCATTTGCCAGCCTGGGTGTCAGCTGCTGTCTTTCTAAATCCAGGATTTTGTTCCTGGCAGAAGCCAGCTCCAGCTGCTTCAGGGGAAGGACAAGAACACTTCCATTCCCCTTTTTCCCCCAGTTAGGTCCTACTCTAATCTGCAGTAATTAGATATGGATTTAGGCTCTGAAGAATGAACTTTATTAGGTGTTTGAAACTTCTCTGCATCAACTATACAAACTGTGAAACCTGCTGTCCATGTAAACCACCAAGCTCTTTTTTGATCCTCTTAAAAACCACGTCCCTGAAAATGGGTTACAGCCACCAGAAATAATCTAATTTTTTTTTCAACTTCTTCCTTTTATATTCTTAAGACAGTAACTTACAGGATTATTATAGGATGCTGGATGGTTCTCTTTTGAGAAGCAGGCTGCAAATTTCACACAATAAACTGCTACCTTCCACTTTACATTCCTGTTCCATTCCATTTCTTTACCTTGACTGGATAACTGCTGCCAGCAGGGAGTGAGTTCTTCCCAGTCATGTCTTGCTGCAGCCTCTGGAGCTCTGCAATCTGCCGGTCTTTCTCAGCCACTGTGATCTGACACTGATTTCTCAGTGCCTGGGACTCAGAGAGGAGGAGGCTTTTTTCCATTCTGCACATAAAACATCAGATGTTAATTAATTATGTATTCTGTACAAATCAATGAAGAGGATAAAGCTGTACTGTTATACCTTAATCCAGCCAGCTCGTTCTGGTAGGATGTGATCTCTCTCTCGGTTTCTGCCTGGAAGGCTTTTGTCTGGTGCAAAGCCTTCTCCAAATCGTCAACCTTGGTCTTCAGTTTGGATATTTCAACAGCTGCAAGGCTGGCTCCTTCCTTGGCCTAGGTTTAATAAACATCATTAATGAACTAGAATGAAAACTAGACGGGCGAAGTTTGATTAGTGCTAAAATTCTAATTACAGACTAAGGTTTTTCCCCATTTGCTTTGTTTAATAGGGTAATTATCTTAACTCCCAAAATTGTAAACACACCTTCTCTGGGCACACAGTGCAATCTTAGCACTCACACAATCTACAGAGTTAAACTCCAGAACCCGTCGTGTGTCTGAGCATTCTCTGCATGAAGAATAAAATTACAGAGCCATGTGGCTAATTACAACTTACCCAAGTTTCCCCATTGTTCTGAGGCACATCCAAACTACTTTTACAAGAATTTCTCTCATTGATGCTGCTGCAATCAATGGGAAATGAAGCTGCGCCCTGCTTGGCTTCAGAAGTTACCTTCTGGTGGCTGAGCTCCTGCAGCAATTTGTCTCGGTCATCCTGGAGGCTGGCCATAGCCTTGGCAAACGCTTCAATCTGCTGGACATAACTGCCACACTCGGCTGAGAGCCTGCTCACCTCCAGCTCCCGACTGACTAAAGTCCTACAGACGCTTCCAACGCCGTCAGCCACCTGAGCAAGGGTAACCTGATCTGCAGCATCAAGGACAGCCCCATGCAGAGGAGAGTTTTCTTTGAGGATACTCATGAGATTGGATTTAAACCCCTCCAGTTCAGCTGCAAGTTCATCTCCTTTTTTTCTTTCACTCTGGAGCTCGGAGGTGTATTTGCTCTGAAGAACTTTAAAGTCCTCTATGATCCGATCTCTGTCGTTCTGCAGAGCAGTCATTGCTTTCCCAAAGGCCTCGTTTTGGGATCTCAACTCACTGTTTCGAGACTGAACTTCGAGCAGCCTCTTCTCTGCAGAAACATCAGGTTTATTTCCATCCTCAAGTGTCAAAAGAGTCCCACTGTATTCCTCATCTGCATTTCTGCCTCTGGATTTCTGGAGTTCCTGAACCTTTTTCTGAAGCTTTCCTCCATGCTGCCCATCTGACTCTTTTTTCTGAAAATTCTCACTACTTAGCAGCTTCTCTCCAGATCCAGAAACAAGCTTTTCTTTGTTTAGTGATGCCATTAGAGATTCTAAATCACCTACTTTAGACGCCAATTTTTTATTCTCGTGTTCCAAAGCCACGGCAGCCCCCTTCTGCAGTTCACTGGAAAGCTGCATCTCTTTTATTTGTTTCTGAAGATCGTATTTTTCATGCTCAAGGCTTTTAATACAATCCAGTTTCTGCTTAAGTAAGTCCTTCAGCTGATGGTCTTTCAGAGATAAAACCTGGTTAAGATCCTCCCTGTATTTTATCAGCTGTGCACTCAGCATTGCATTTTCAGAATGCAGATCATCTATCCTGTTGAGGAGGACCCTCAACTCCTGTTTCAAAGTGTTAGTCTCACTCACACTGCCAACTAGAAGACTGTCCCTCTGGTTTAAGACATCCTGGTGAAGATGTTCCAGCTCCTTGTACCTGGTGAAAAGATTATCCCGGTCGTTCTGGAGAGATGACATGGATTTTTTAAAGGCATCTATTTCACTGGCAATTGCAGCCTTATCCTGACCTGCTTTTTCTGCTTTCACCTGGAGATTTCTCAGCTCGTTTTCCAGCCTCTGACGGGACTCCTCAGCTTGTTGTCTCTCCACCTGCAAAGACCTCACCTGGAGCTCATACTCTTTGACTTGATTCCTATGTTGAGTCTGTATCTGAATCAGATAGTCCGAAATTTCATCCCCTTTTGAAGAAATGAGTAAGGAAATTTCTTTGTCTTTATTATTTAGCATCATCTTCATTTGCTCAGAAATGGTCATCTGCTTTTGCAATTCAGCATTCATTTTCTCCTTCTCTGCTAGAAGCTCTTGCAATTCTTGCTCCTGTCTTGTAAAATTACTTTCCAGAGCTTTTATCTCTCTTCCTGCACTTTTACTATTCTCTATGAGATGATTAAGAGAATTATTTTCTTTCAGGAGTGCTTGCAAAGCTTCTTCTTTGGACTGAAGAACACTCTCCAGCTCTTGCTGTCTGTTAAAAAAGAAGGTGTTTTCTTCCTTTATCCTGCAGAGCTCTTCATAGCGCTGCATATCAACAGATTTTTGCCTCAAATACAGTTCATCCTTTGTTTCCTCTACCACAGAGTATTTGATATTTAGCTCTTGAATCTGAGTCACTTTATCTTTCAATTCATCTTGCAAGGCCGCTATTCTTTTGTTACTGTCTTCCAGCTGTTTCTCCTTGTTTTGGATGGCCTCTTTGAACTGCATTTCCCAGGTTTTCATCTCAGTGATGACCCTGTCCCTGTCATCCTGAAGGGAGGACATGCACTTTGTGAAAGCAGCCAATCGTGCCAGAGCTGCGTTCAGATCTGCCTGGAGCTGCTTGTTCTGAGAGTCCTTTGTGCTGACTTCCTCCTGCAAACCCTGAACCTCGCTCATCGCCCGATCTTTTTCTCTCTCGAGGGCACCATGTCTTTCCTCCAGGTTTGAAAGTTCACTTTTGTGAAGCAATTTCAGCTGCTGGAGATGAAATTCCAATTCTCTCTCATATCCTCTCTTTTGAAGCTGCAGTTCGTCTCCTTTCTTCTGGAGTTCTTTCCTCCAGTTTAGATTCTCTTCTTTAAGCCTGTCCACTTCCCTCTTTGACTGATCCAACAGGTTCAGCTGTGCAGAAAGCTCTCCCTTGAGATGAAGTATTTCATCATTTGATTGTGCCAGCTTTTCTGACGCATTATTTAAGTCCTTTTCGAATTTTTCATTTTTTGACTGTGACAATTTCACAGATCTTTCCAAATCCAGGATCAGCTCCTGGAACTTTATAGAATCCTTTTGCAATTGGTTGATCTCCTGCTGTTTCTCCTTTAAGAGTTCTTGCAATTCTCTTGTTTTGTTTTTAGTCCCATTATTATCCCTCTGAGCACTTTTCACCTTCTCCTCAAACATCTTTACAAGATGGAGCTGCTGCTCTTCCTTTTCTCTAACCACGTTGCATTTTTCTGCCTTTAACTCTTCCAGCTGCTGTAACAGCAAGTTATTCTGTACCTGTGCTGACTTCATCCTATCAGTAAGGTGATCAACTTTTTTAACATGATTAAGCAATTCTGTCTCAAGAAATTCTCTCTCATTCTTTACTTTGTAAGAGCTTTCTTGTACATTTTCTAATTCTTCCTGTAACAGACATTTGTCATCCTCTAAAATCTTAACTTTTTCATTCAGACTAACGATTTCTTGTGTCAGACTTTTACATTCCATGTCCAGCTTTGTTAGACAATGAGTTTTGTGGAGCAAAGATTTCTCAGTTTCTTGTGCTTTTTCTGAAATTAACTTTCTTTCTTGTTCTAGGACAAGCACAGCTTGTTCTTTTTCGGAGAGTTTATCTTTTAACACATTAATGTCCTTTAACAGTGATTCATTCTCACATAATGCATCACTGATTTTAGATTGTGTATCATTTTGGTAGACCTCCATTTGAACCTGCAGTTCTCCCAAGGCTGCTTTGGTTACAGTGATGTTATTATGAAGGACATCATTCTCATTCTGAATCTTCTCTAAAGCCTGCTTTAGGTTCTCAGAGGTTTGTTTCAGCTGCCCGTTCTCCTCCATCAGCTGATGGTTCTGCTCAGTGAGCTCACGCAGACGATCCTGGTGTTCCCGCATCCTGGCCTCCTGCTCACGGATCTGCCTTTCTGCTTTGCTCTGTAACTCCTCAACCTCCAATTTCTTGGATTCACTGAGCTGCTTCAGCTGGTTCTTAATAACCTCATTTTCATCAAGGAGATTTTGTAAATGTTTCTGCAGAGCCTCCTTCTCAGACTGTCCTTCCCTGAGTCTTTGAACAGCCTCTTGCTTCTCTTTCCTACTGAGATCAATGACTTGCCTCATATCTGCCACTTTACTACTGATATTCTCATACGCCTGAAGAAGCGATTCATACTCCTGCTTTAATTCGCTATGTTTAGCCTTCCATCCTGTCAATTCAACTGTCTGAGAATCTTTTAAGGTATTTAACTGGAAAGAAAAGGCCTCTTTTTCCTGAACTATGGACTCCATGGTGGATTTCAGACTTTCACACGCTGCAGTGAGGTTTTCATTTTCGGTCAGCAGCCTCGCGTTTTCCGAAGCAAGGCTCTCCTCTCCTGACAACGGAGCCACAGCATTTGAACTCTGCTTTTCTCTGCCAAGCTCTAGCAAGTGCTCCAGCATTCCTGTCTTGTTCACCAGCTCCTCTCTTTCCAACATCAGCTGATCAATCCGTTCCTTTAGACATTTATTTTCTCTCAGGGCTTCTTTACGTGATATTAAAGCCGCCTGTAATTTCCTTTGGAGGCGCTCTCTGGATTTCTCTTCTGTTACAGCTCTTTGCTCTTGGGCTTTGGAATCATTTACATTTGCAGGTTTTGCCAGTGGCTCTTCCATTGTTTGCATGTGTTTCTGGATTTCACATTCTGTTGCTTCTCTCTGTTTAGTTTTCCCAGAGTAATCAGTCTCTGACAGCTGAAAAGCTGTGACTTTTCCTTCCGAATTCCCTTGAAGGGAATTACTTCCTGAACCAACCTCTTCCAATTCCTTTTCAGTCCCATTTTCTTCCTTAAGCTCTTTGCCGAACACCACAGGTTTACTCATCTCAGCCTTCTCACGTAGCATACACAGCTCTGCCACAAGATTTTTGTTTTCTTCACTGAAATGTTCTACCTCCTTTTTCATGTTAATTAGTTCCAAATTGGACTTTTCCAAAGAGCTGAGAAGTTCCTCTTTTTCACTCTTCAAGTCTTCAAATGCTGTTTTGTAACGGTGGGCTTCTTCCTGGCCCACCTTTATGGCTTTGTTTAATAATTCCTTTTCCAGACCAAGTTTATCTTTTAAATCCGTAAGTGAGCATCTCAGTGCTTCTATTTCCTCATTCTTTCCTGCAACCTCCTCCTTAGCTTCAATTCTTGACCTCTGCAGCTCCTCCTGGCTCATCCTGTAATCCTCTTCACTTTTTTTAATAAGTGTTTTTTTCTCATTATTCACATGTTCAAGCATTGCCTTGAGCTCTACAGTTTCAGTCTCATGTGCTTTCAGCTTTTTCTGTAGGCACTTTATGTCCTCCAACAAGCTGCCCTGACATTGCTCCTCCTGTCTCAAAGACTTTAAAGCAATTGTTTCTTCTTTACCATCACCAAATTCAACCAATATTTTTCTCAACTCTTTCCTTAACATCTCTGTTTCCTCCTGAAGTTTTACATAATCACTTCTTAGTTCTTTTAGCTCAGTGCCTTCACCTGGCACTGAAGTGATCATGTTTTCTGACCCTTTCAAGGATGCAACCTGAACCTTGTTCCTTGGTTTGTCTGATTCCAAATTCCTTAGGTCAGTCGGTTCTTCTCCCAGCAGTGCCTTGGGCGGAGCCAGCTCCTTCCCTTCTAACTGGTTAAAGCCCAGCTCTTTATATTTTGTTTGGAGAACTTCCCAGAGTGCTTTATGTTCTTGCCTGAGCTGCTCAAGGTCAGTTTTTTGTTCATCAAAATCTGCTGCCAGTTTCAAGTGCTCTTCCCTTTCTTGCTGGAATTTTTTTGTATTTTCTTTCATGACCAAAAGCTCCCTCTGTAAAGCTTCTTTTTCTTTTTGTAATTGAGTCATAGCATTAACATCATTGTTGGGATTCAGACACTCATTCCTGTCTCCAGCACTTGAACCAGGCTCTTCTAAACTGGAATTTTTCAACAATTCTTCCTTCTTATTAAGTTCAGACTTCACCTCTTCAAGAGTCAAGAGCAACTGAGAACGCTCCTCTTGATATGCCCTTGCTTTTTCATCAAGCAGAGATTGCAGATGAGCAAGCATACAGTCCTTTTCCCCTAAAGATTTTAGGTTCTGCTCACAAACATTTTGTTTTTCAGCTATGACATCATTTAGCTCTGCAATATTGTGCTGAAGTTCCTCTAAACAGGATGCTCTTGAAGATAAAGTTTTGGTCAAATCACTTATCTTGGCATCTTTTTCTACAAGTTGCTGTTTCAAAGTTCCAAGATGAGACTCAAAATCATTATTTTGTCCTTCAACTAGTTTCAGCTTGTCTCTTAATTCATTAACTTGCTTCAACAGCTCCTCTGCTTTTTTTTGCTCTTTTTCTATTTCTTCCTGTCCACTCTTTTCTAATTTTCCAACTTTTTGCATTAGATCTCTTCTTACTATCAATGCTGCTTGGAGTTTCTTTTTCAGATTCTCTTTTTCCTTGCCCATTTTCTCAAGGTTACACTTCATCTCCTCTTTTTCGTTCATTAAACCTTTAAATTCAGCTTCTCTGCTGCTTAATATAACCTGGTTATGTTCCAGTTCTTTCTTACAATCCTCCAGTTCCCGCAATACTCGGTTTAGCTCTGCCACTGAACTATCATGAACAGCTTCAAGGTCTTGCAGTTTGGCATTTAACGTATTTCTCTCTTCAGAAAAATTCAGCATTTCATTAGACAATGACTCCATGACCTGGGTAACAGAACAGTCTTTTTCTTTCAGTTGCTGGCTTAGACCAGAAATTAAATCCTTCTGCTGATTGACCTGGGAAGTTAAGTTTTTGATGAACTGATCTTTTTCCCCCATTTCTTCAAGGAGACTTGCTACTTTTTTACCTTCAGCCTGCAGCTCTTCTTGACTAGTTCTTACCATTTCTTCTGATTTATTCATCTTGTCTTGAAGAAATTCCACCTGCTTATTTATTTCTGCCAGAGACTCCTCCCTTTCTTTCAGGAGAGACTGTTTCTTGCCTAATGTTTCCTTGAGTGAGACCATTTCTTCTGACAGACATTCAATTTCAGACATGTATTTGCCCTTCATCTTTTCCATGTCACTCTGCAGCACCTCCTTCTGCTCCTCAAGTGACTCAATACTTCTTAATTCATCTTTCAGAGTGTCTATTTCTTTCTGTTTTTCTAAAAGCACCAGTTGCAAATGTTCTCCTTCTGTTTCCTTGCTCAGAATAGCAGTTACCAGAGTGGAGAATTTTTCCAACTGAGTTTTACTATCAGTTGGCTGCAGTTCAGAATCTGAAGTCTGTGCCTTCTTTCCTTTACCTAAAAGCCTACTACTAAGTAATGGAGATAAGCTCTGAGTCAATTTCTCTTTTATAAGATCCAGCTCTTGCTGCAAAGACTGGATTTCGCTATCTTTTGATTTCATTTCACTTTCTAAACTGCTCAATTGCTCAGTAAGATCATTATTTTGTGAATTTGCCCTATCGAGTTCTGTCACCCATTTGTTTTCTGACTCAAGAAGGCTTTGTTCTAGAGTTTGATATTTAAATTCTAATTTAGAAAGTTCTTCACCCTTCACACTAACCTGCATCTGTAACTTCTCTTTTTCAGTCTTCATCTGTAGTTTGACAGCATCTATCTGCATCCTTGAATAATTCTCACTGGTTTCTAGTTTTTCATGGATTTCTCTGAGCTCTTCCAATTTCTTTTGCAAATCAGCCTGAGATGCAGTAAGTTGTGTGTTTTCAGCCATCAGTTTGCCAACATCATCTTGCAACAGGTTTTTTTCTTTCTCTAAAGAATCCACCTGACACTGCAGACTGTTTATTAAAAGCGCGCTGTCATGGCAGTCCTGAGATGATTTGGAATTTACGTTGTTCAACTCCAGCTTCAAACATTCCAATCTCTCTGCCTGCTCAGCGCACGTCACACGCAGAGACTCCACAGCCAAGTCTTTCTGCTGCAGTTCTTGTTCCCGGGTATTTATTTGGTCTAGTGCTTTTTGGTGCTCATTTTTAAGAGAGTCAAGTTCAACAGTCAAAGAATCAATTTTTTTCTGATGATTATCAAGCTTCTCGTTCTTTTCCTGAAATTCCTCAGTAAGGTTTTTCATGGCTGTTCCGCTTCCCTCTAATTTGGATCTGAGAACATCAATCTCACTAGAAAGAGCATTAACATTGCTCTCTGCCAACTGTACACTGGCATCTTTCTCCTTTAAGGAATTAAGCAGTCCAGCAATAACTTCTTCTTTTTGCCCAAGAGCCATGTTCAACACAGTTCTCAGCTCATACTGCGATTCAATTTTCTCCTGAAGAGATAAAAAGGCATTTTCTTTCTCATGGACTAGCTCTTTCGAGTTTTGTAGTTCTTGCATTAGTTCATGGACCTGACTTTGGAGCTGAGAAATTAAATGTGTCTTCTCTTCATCTTTCCTTGCTTTCTCCTTCAGAGTTTCAAGCAGACTTTCATTTTCTGTAAGAGATGATTCCTTTTCTGATAAGGACTGGTCCATCTCAATTATTACATTCTTCTGATGCTCTATTTCTTTTTGAAAATTCTCCTTCATTTCCTCCAGCTCCACCATCTGTTTCTTTAAGACACCACACTCAGTCTCCTTCTCTTGAAGTTGCATCTTTAAACCCTCACTGAATACTGAAATACTGTTGATGGCCGATTCTTTTTCTGAAACAAGTACTTTTAACTGTTCTGCTTCAGAGGCTAAAAGCTGTAACTGCTTCTCCTGTACAACACAAGAATCCTGTACCTCAGAAAGCTGTGCTTTTAAACTGATGTATTCATCTACCTTTTGTTTTAAAGATGCATCTTTCTGTACAATTGAATCATTCAACTGGGACGATTGTTCTGTCAAGTTTTTAAGCTGACTTTGAAGGTCAGAAATAACCTCCATATTCTCAGACAGTTGAACCCTAAGTACATCAGACTCTTCAGATTTATCTTTTAATAACTTTAATTCTTGGGCTTGCCTCTTAAATTCATTTTCTTTTTCCTTCATTGCATGTCTGAGCTCATTGGTTTCAATACTCAGGGCTTGTATTTGGTTTCGCAGATCTGAAATTATTTCCACGTACTGCCCTTCTCCTGCCACTTTATCTTTCATTTCCTGAATCAAAGTCTCCTTTTCAGAAAGGAGAGTTTCTTTTTCCTCAAAGGCAATTTTTAAGTTTTCTTTCTCCATCAACAGGCCATCAATTTGGTCCTTCAAATCTAAAATATTATGACTTTGTTGGGACAGGTGTGAAGTTAAAGCAGCTACTTCCTCTGACTTTTTCAGTACTGTAACATTAACTGTCTCCATGTCTGCTTTCAATTTTTCATTTTCTAGAGCTGCTGTTTGTGCTTGGTGCCTTGCTGAAGTAGTTTCAGACTGGAGACGTTTACATTCATGTGACTTCTCATTCAATAAGCTTGAAAACTCCTCCTTTTCATGCCTAAGCACCTCCATGTCTTTGTTTAATAGCTGTAGCTGATTATTTAATACTGTATTTTCTTCCATTTTTTCAAGAATTTGCCTCTGAAACTTCTCAAGTTCTGAACCCTGACTTTTCACAGCCAGGTCTCTTTCCTCTACCAACTGCGATAATCTAGTTTTTTCATCTTTAAGATTTTTTATTTCATCCTGCAACTCTACAACACAAAGCTTAGTCTCTTCCATTTCCTTACATAATGAATCATTTTGAAGATTTTTCTCTTCTAGAGACCTGCTCGCAGTTTCAAAATCCAAAGTTATGCTCTGAATTTGTTCCTGCAGGAGTAAATTCTTTTCCTTACTATGGCTGAGCTCTTGAATTAGACCACTGCATTCAGACAATTTATTATTTAACATTTCTTCTTTCTTTATTTCTTCATCTCTAATCTCCTTCAGCTGAATGAGCAGTGATTGCACTTGTTCATGCAACTGTTGGGTCTGTTCCTTGCTTTCAGACAACTGCTCAGCCAGCACATCACATTTCTTTGTTTTCTCCCCCAGCTGTTCTGCAACTGAACTTTCCTTTTGCTTGGCAACTGCGGAGAGTTGTTCAATCTCTTTTGCCAGGGTGTTTTTATCACAATTTAGTACTGAAAGAGTTTTTTCGTACTCAGCAGTGCTAACAGATAACTTATTCTCTAATTCTCCCACAGCCTGGGTTTTCTTTAACAACTCACACTCTTTTACATCCAGGAGTTTGGACAAATTCTCATTTTCTCTGATTAGCTGTTCCTTCTCTTTTTCCATTGTATCTATACTTTTTTTCAGATATTCATTTGCTTTTATTTGCTCTGCCAGTTTTTCTTGTTTCTCTTCAAGATTTGCCTGCAACTGGTTATTAGCTGAAGCTTTCTCCTGTGTCTCTATCTCCAGTTTTTTAATTTGTTTATGTATATCATTTAATTGGTCATTAAGTTCTTTGCAACATGTCTCTTTGGCTTTCAGATCCCCAGTTAATTTATGTTTAGTCTCTTCATTTTGCTTCTCCAAAGCCCCAAGTTTCTGCTCTAATGAAATAATGAGCTCTTGTTTCTCTTGCAATTCTTTTTTAGCTGTTTCCTCATGGTCAGTATGGTCTGTAAGCTTCCTGGATAACTCAGCCAACTCTTCATCTTTTTTAGTATTTTCCAAAACCAGATTGTTGTATGACTCTTTAACTGACTTTAACTCATTTTCCAGTGTCTGTGCTTTGCTCTCTTTCTCTTTAAGCAAGATGTTCCATTTTTCCTTCAGCGCATTGTTTTCCTCAAGCTGAGATTTCAAATATTCTATTTCTTTTCTTTGTTTATCCTCTGTTTCTTGCAGCTTTTCAGATGATTTAGCAATTTGCTCTTTCAGCAGAGTAATTTGTGACTTGCACTCTGCGAGCTTGTTATGGTACGTGACGTTGTTGGTCTTGATTTCAGAGCGGAGATCCTTAATTGTCACGCTGTTCTCAGTGCTCTGCCTTATTAATTCCTCGTTTTCTTTGGTTTTAGCTTCATTCTCAGCTCTAACTCTCTCCAGCTCCAGTCTCATGGTGTTACTCTGCTCAGAAAGGGCAGAGATCTTCACGCTGGCATCTCTCACATCAGCTGTCTGTACTTCCTTCAGCAAATGCATTTCCCTTTCAGCCTTTGATAAAGCCTCTTCCAAACCTCGCATCTCCTCCTCTTTGCACTGCACTTGATGCTTCAGGATCATAACCTGCTCAGAATATTCTGTCATGCTCAGAGACAGGACAGACATCTCCCTGTCTTTTTCTGCCAGTGCTTCTTTCAGATTATCGATTTCTCTTTCACGTTTCTGCAGATCTTGAATGAGCTGAGACCTCTCCTCCAAATGGCTTGAATTCAATTTGTCGAGCTCTTCATTTGTCTGGTCCAAGTCCAGCTGCATGGACTCCACCACGCTGTCTTGTTTCAAAGTCTAAACAGCAAGAAAATAATGTCACAAGAACACCCCAAACACCTGTTAGAGGGAGAACAGAAGTTACACCCCACACACAGAACAAGCATTTAAGATGATCAGCCTGTACCCAATGTAAAGTCACAAGATGTTCCTCTTTAGATTCTTTTAGCAAAAAGAAAGCTCAGTGTATGAAATTTAAAGCAGCTCATGCTGTCGCTTTTGCTGACATTTAAATGGGCCATGAAAAATGAACATAAAATTTCTTCTCTTACATTATTTCTATGAATTACCTTTTCTTTCAGTGTAGCAACTCTTTCTGTGAGATCACTGATGGCTGTTTTCTGCTCAACATTCTCCACTTCATACACACTGCATTTCTTTAAGGCTTCATTCAGCTTAGTATTAAAAGTAGAAGTTCATGTGACAGAAATACATAGAAGTCTATTAAAATTGTGATGTTACAAGTGATAATTTTGACTTTACACAACAGTGAAGTTTACACTTCGAAATTAATAAACAGTAACTTATAACCCCAATAAAATGTAAATACTTTCATGCAAAGCTGTGTTGGGTCTAAGAAATCTTTACACCAAACTTAATGCAAAGCAATTAAATGACCAAAACTGTAAAGACAGAGCAAAAACTTGCAGACTGGGAAAATAGCAATATTTCTGCTGGGACACAAATAGAAAGTTATGGTTAAAGCTCATCAGTTCTAATAAATGAAATACTAACTATAAGTTTAACTTACTTTTTGCTCAGCATGCACAAACTTTTCACCAAGCTCTTTGTTCAGAACATCCTTTTCTTGAAGCAGTTTCCTCAAAGTTTCAATTTGCTCCAGCTTTTCTGTTGTGCTCACCAGTTTTTGCTCTCTTTCTCCAAGTGAATTTTCAAGGAAACTATTTCTGTCACTTAATCTAAGAAGAAAATACATATTTAGACATTTTGAAAACAAAGCTTGCATTAAGTTTTCTAAACTTGCTAGCCCCAAACCAGAAGAATCACTATTTTTACATTTTCCACTTAAACTTCCAAGTATAAAAATAACACAACTGCAAATAGAAACACAAGTCAAGTAACTGTTTTTTCAAGTGTTTTAAGAGATTATACTCCTCATTAGAAGCTGTAGTTTAAAGCAAAGAAAGCCAATGGTGTGTGGAGTTGTAAAGAACCTTCATTTTACCCTTTAAGCTGCTCATTCAAGCTGGAGATTAGAATTTGATGCTTTTCCACATCTCGCATTTGTTGGCTGTGCAACTGGGTGAGTTGTGTTTGCAAACGTTCATTTTCATTCTGCAACAAAGCAATGATAAAGAGCATTAGCACACTCAGAGAAGCATGACAGAACTGGAGAAAAAAGGAAGCAAGCTTCTTTCACACAGCTTTTGGGGGTTTTAAAACACAGTACAAATCTCCTACTCTAATCAGATCCACTGCACCAGCTCAAAAGTAAAACCACAAAAAAAAAGAAAAAAAAAAAAAAGTCGTACAACAGCAACCAAAAATCAAAAGCAAAACAAACTCAGAATCAACAGCAAGTAGGACAAACATGGCAAACTTGTCACCATTCATGAAAAGAAGGTGGCATTTTGGAGGAGGCAGAACACACCTGCACCGCCCTCAATAGCTGCCCTTCTTCCTCTACACCAAACGTTACCTGTATTGAAAGGCTTTGTTACAAGAGTCTCAATAATTAATGTAAGCTTGTCTCTCATCTTAAAACCAGTCATTCTTTTTTATACTTGTGCAACTTAACAGATAAGGAACTATGACTAATGCACCAAGAGTTTGAGTACAAGATCAGTCGTGTCACTTAGTGAAAATACAATTCCCAAATTATCACCGTAATTTGTCCATCGGGCAATACTAAAAATAACTTTTCCTTTGAAAAGAACTTGACTGCTCTTTGTGGGGCCTTCATTGAATGGTTTTAAAATATAAATATACATCTAGCTGATATCTGGAGTTCCAATTGCATGTGTATATATATATATATAAAATTATTAATAATTTTTCTATGCACAGTTTCTTTTCTATAAATGGGCATATATATCCATGAGAAACATTAAATACACACATACCCAGAAAAGAAACCTGAGGGGACGTAAGAAGAGGGAGACTTAAGCCAGCCGTAACCAAAACCTAATTCTGGACCTTCCGGCAAAGATCTCCACAAAGAATTATGAAAATCATGCTGTCTTTTACTGTGTTTCTAAAACAAATAAAGCTTAATCCTAAACATAATTCTCCACGTGCTGAACAAAAGCAGCAGGCTTCCACCTCAAAGCATAACGCAGGATGTGCACACTCTCTGACAACGTAATTAATGAGCGTTAATTAGGCTTCCGCCATTTTTTGTCAGCTGCAAATTGATGGTTTTGGCTTACTGTAGGCTACACTACAAAGAATATAAACTGAGAACAATTCTCTTGCATCATCAGGTTTACACAGCTCCAAAGCTCACCTGGAGAGCCTCCATTCTACCTTGAAGCTGAAATCTGTCTTCCAAATCCTGACAACGCTCTTCCAGAAAAAGTATTTGCTCCTGCAGTTGGTTTCTTTCCAATTCCAACTCTTCAACCACACTCCGTAAACCTACTCAGGTCAAAGAAGAAAAATTCTTTCAAGACAAGTATACGAAAATTCCTGAAGTCTAGAAATGGTTGCAGCTCTTTATTCAAAGTTCTCATCAGCGTTGGGCACAATCCGATCTCACCCATTTCTAGTGGAAATACCCAAGGCACTACATCCCCAAAATTTAGATGGCAAAAGTACTCTTAACTGTTGGAAAACCAAAATAAAGTTGCAGAGCTCAAGAACTCAGAGGACCTGGCAGAAATATTCTAATACTGAGCCACCACTATTGTGGCTCAACCAATAAGTGTGGCTCATGGCACATTAATCACAAGTTAATCAGGTGCTTGCAGGATCATATCTTAAGTAATTATTAATAAACTGGTCTGGACTGACAATTTGCAAGTGAGCCTATTCCATCTTAACAATTGGATGTATTTGCAATCTTTACCACAGATATAAAAACATCAGCATTAAAAACTGAGAATTGTATTTTTAAATTAAACAGCAATGGAATGGAATTCTGATTTGCAACATAACCGTGATAATAAACTGGAAACACATTCAAAGGAACAAGACTCGTAACTTAAAAAAAACCACATGATCTTGCCACATGGGATATTTGATGGGCATCACAGCTCATCCAATTCCAGTGCTCAGCCATATTTCTGCTGTACTTGTGAGCCAGAACTAGGCAGTTCATCCAGCACGCACATGCTTGGAAATGAAAAGGAAGAAAACACAAGCCAAAAAAATCCAACAAAGATTAGAATACACCACAAATGGGCTGTTAGCTGAATTTGAAAACACAAATAGACACAAAATGCAGATGCTGTGTGCATGCTTTAATCAACTGTCTAGTCGCTATCACACCTGCATTAGGTGAAGGGTACTCTGGCCACCAACCTCCCATGTTTTCTCCTTCAGCTGAGTCAGTGCTATCCAAGGTGACATTCAGCTCTTGGAAGCATTGCTTGCCATCGAAGGGGAATTCTTCCTACACACAAAACACAAGAAGGAAGTTTAATTTAAAGAAGGAAGCAAGTAGGGGTAAGATAATTCTGCTACTAAAACCACAGTTTCAATCAAAAATCCCAAAACTCAGCACGTGATTCAGGTGCCTAAATGCCAGTATGTGGGATTGCTGTGGACTAGAGTGGCCTGCCCAGCTTCCAGCTATTACTTCCAGAAAAGCCAAGTCTCCCACAGCTTTTTTAAGGTATCTGCCAGCCTTTAAAAACACCCTCAGCTACCTGAGGACCTAATGGATAACTATGTTTGGATACTTTAATTAGTCCCGATTTCTACAGTTAAGAGATCTTTGAAGTATCACTTAACTAATTATGCTCTTCCAACGGTCTGTTAATGTGAAAATGACATCCTAATCCTTACAGAAGTTATCATTTTTTCATGCAAGGTACAGCACTACCTACCAAGAAGTCCACCTGAATGAAGTGGCACTAATTATTCAGTAAAGCTCCACCAGCAAATAGATTTAGAAAGATTTTATTGAAGCCAAAAATGGCCTTAACATCTGAAGCATGCACACGGCTTCAGGAATGGGAATTACTCCAGAGAGAAGCTTGTGATTTTGCAGTGGAAAGGAATAAGAGAGATGTGTGATGACACTGGAATTTCTCATCTTCTGGCTATGTACGTGATCATTAAATTTATCAATGTTTTCAGTTACAATCTATAAGCTCTTAATGTTTTAAAGACTAAAGCACCACATAAATAACAGTACTTTCCATAATTTTATTAGCAGGTAAAAATTAACTCACATCTCTTTGAACCCACCTGCAGCTTCCTGCTGGTCTGACTGCCTTTTCTTCTTGCCTGCTGCAGCCTGCCCATTCCTTGAACTGTGGCCAGTTCCTCCTCCAGCTCCTGCTGCCCTGAGACTACGGCTGGATCGGAGCAGCCAGGAAAGAACCAGTCATCCTCAATCAGTTTTGTGCCACAGGAAAGCATTTACATTTATACCAGACACTACTACATGAAAAGAGACCAGGGACAGGGTGAAGTCCCTACAAATGACTGACAGGAACGAGATTAAAGATTAAAATCCACTGCGTTCACCTTGTGATTTCCCTCCAACATTGCTACGTGGAACATAAAGCCTGAGTATCTCACTAAGAAGAAGGAAACCAAAGTCTAACTTCACTTCTTCATCAGCTCTAAAGGAAGACTTTATACAGGAGAGTGGGAAGGGTAAGGTTATACCATACTAAGAAGAAAAGCCAATCAATTAAAATGCCAAATTACATCTCAATTCCATTTACCGGTTTCAAATATACCTAATTTGTATGATGAAAACCACAGCTTTTTCAGCTGATGCCTTTCTAATCTCAACAATCACATTCATTTTTATAAAAACTTTTATTTTAGTACGAGCTCTAAAGCCAGATCATTTGAGGAAGTCACAAGCACGTGTTACACTGCAAACTAGCATCAAACCATCTTATCATAAATTAGTAACATCATTCTGTTCAAGACAAATACAGAATCACTAGTAAATACACACACTGAATAAACTGAGAATATGAAAGCTTAGGTATGCATCCTGTTCATTGTTAGAAATGATTTGTCATCTGAAGTACAGTCCCATCTGTTTTGTGATATGACAAAACCCATTCGGGGTAAAGATTAGGAAACAACATGTCCCATGCAAAGCAGACAAAAACAGCACAGCCAGGGAAAGGGAGGGAAAGTAAAGGTGGCTCCATACTTTAACTGAAAGTTACATTAATTGGATAATTACAAATTTGGCTTTCGGCTTAACCACATGAATCCACAGCTGTCCTCACAGCACACAAAATCCAGAGAACTGATGTCGATGCATCTGTGAGGTCAACACCAGGAACTACCTGGAGATTCAGCCCTACAAGGAATCCTCTGCTTTCATCTGAGTTGGCCAAGGATTACTTATACCACAGATTTCTTAACTCACAATTCTGTAGCACCTGCTAGATTTAAATTCTTCCCGTAATATTTCAAAATTACACACCTAAAGTCTTGTCAGAAAAGATTAGTGGGGAGAAAAGGTAAAGAAAAGAATAATGACCCTTTTCAAGTGGGATTGATAAAATGGATTATACTTCTGATTTCAATTACACTTTGGATTCTTGCACTGTCAATTCATCAGTGTTTGACACAGCTTTGTGTATTTTCTAGATTCTATACATTTTTTTTATCATTATACATACTTTTTTCAAGGCTGCAAAAATAAAGGCCAAATTCTGATCACAGGCCTTAAACCTCTGTTTACAGGAACTGCCAGTTAAAGGGGTTCAAAGAGTAAGATTTAGTCCACGTAAAAATTTAACCCCTTCTCTGACACTGTCACGTAGGAACCCAATATATTTAGGCTCCTAAGTATCTGATAATGAAAAAAACAATGAAATTACCACGGTCACAAGAAAAATGGAAGTACAGAAATCAGAGCTTTAGAATGACTTAGCACACTCAGACAAGTGTTAAAACACTTCCAGTTAAATTGAGCACTGCTTTAACAACAATTAGTAAGTAAATACATTTTCTAATGTTTTACAGCAGCTTAGGAAGGTTTTGTTTGCAATTATCTAACATAAAAACCTGAAAAACTTCCAAGAACACCTTTTTGCCAGATATACACTGCATATAAACTAACTATGATGTGTCTGTATTTCCTTGTGTCACTATTCATGCTACATATTACTTACATATTGCTTAAAATATTGGTAGCTAATATTAATGCATGCAAAGTTCACCAATTTATGGGATGGAATACCACTTTTTTTTAAATACTACTGAATTTCAGGTAGTGCTAAGAATGAATTTGATTCTTGTGGCAAGCCAAGAAATTTTTCTCTAGATCAAGTCACAACATAAATATGGAGTCAGCTGTTACTACAGTGAAAAATGAAGATGATTTCGTTAATATAAAAGAAGAAACAGGTATTGCAAGGCAGGAGAAACTCGAGTTAAAACCCAGCACCTGTTACATGTATTGCTAAAAACCACAAACCATCAATGGCAGACCTTACAAGGTACTGTTGGCAATTTTCTCCACAAGAAGCAAGAGCAGGAGAAATCATCAACAGTACATTCCAAGGGGCCATTGCTGCAGGAACCTGCATGCACAAAACTGATGGGAAACTGTTCTCCCTGGCTGCCCAAATCGCAGTGGAGGGTAGGAGTGGAGGGGGAAGGGACGCTCAGGGCTCACCAGGTGGAACGGCAGGAAAGAAAGAAACAGAAAGGTCATGCTATTCCCAAGGGGAAAAAAAAAAGCAAAATTAAACCTGGACTGAGGGAGAGGAAATTTTGTAAGTGTTATTAATATTGCATGTGGCTCAGTGGCCAGCATAGACAAGCTAACAGGTAGATTTAATGAAGGGATATTATTCCCTTTCAATCCCAAAGCATAAATCCTTCAAAAAGAAAGAGACGTGATCCTTAAAACATTTCTGTGCTTACACACTGAACTTTCAAACGGATCATGGAAATGAAAAATAATTCAATCACAGACTGAAAAGAGAAGGCTCAAATTAACTAACTGGATTAATTATGATGGTAGGTCCTGTGCATTAAAATTTGCCATTATTCCCCACGCAGTTAACTAAGGGGACAAAACCTGTCATTTAGTCCAGATGGCACGGAAGGAGCAGTAAAAAAGATCTGAACTTTAACCAGACTTGTACAAGTTTTAATAGAAGCTACTTCAGTTTCTCATCAGCTGATTAATTAATAATTTAGCAAGCTATAAAACCTGACATTACTTGAAATGCTATTTTCTGGAGGTAATTTGGTATTTTTAACCACCCCCAAGGCACTGCCAGTTAACATCATTCAGCTGGCCTGTAAAAGTGGCACCTACTAACAGACCACTAAATATCCTAAACAGAATTAATGAGGAATTTCCTGAAAAGAAACTCCATGTCAGGTACATTTTGCTTCATTCCTCTAAATCAAATCAACACTACAGTCCCCCACACCTTCACTAGTTGCTCTGGGCAGGCAGCTTTAATATTTCAATGGGGAACTATTTATCATTGATAAAATACAGGTTTTTATCATTTTTATCATTTATCATATGCAGACAATAAGCCTTTCAAGCAGTCTTACAGAGCAGCACCTCAAATGGCAAACAAACAGCACATCTACTCATAAAAATTATATAAAACAAGATGAATGTATGAAAAACAAACTTGAGGGAATAGGAAAAAGCAGAAATTGCGAATTTCAGCAATTTCACTAACTATACACATTTTATGACTACAGAAATGAGTCACAGTGGTGTGCTATCAATTTGGTCTGAAGCACAGCAGACACACACAGATCTATAAAAACAGGATTGTTGTACTGGAAATAAAACAATTCACCTTCTCTCTCCTCCTCAATCTGAGCCATTCTCAAGGCCATGGCAGATTTCTCCTCTCGGACTTGATCCCGCGACTCCTCTGACTCTGGGACATTTTCCTGCCATTCCAAGAGCTGACTCTGCAATTCATCCACACTACCTGATTCACTGGCCTAACAAGAGAAATTCTGCATTAAAATATATTTACCACACCCCTCTGTAAATGTAAATACATTGTAAGTTGGCAAACCATCACAACTCACCACTCTGCATAAATAAAAATCTATGAAATTGATAACTGTAGATTGTAGACATTGTAGATTATGTGAAAAACAAGCCCCACGACTTCATAAAATATTAAAAATGTTTTGTCTACAAAATAAGAGCCACACTTTGATGACTCATGTTAAACACAACTAAATAAACAGCAAACTGCTTGGAAAAATGTAATTTAAATGTGTGCACAGTAGGTAGAAATCAATCTTTTGAAGTAATTCAACACCTGTCATCTTGTTCTCCAACTGAACAGCCGCTGACACTGACAATTCTACCTATCAATAAATTAATTCTCAGCTCCAAAGTCCAGCTGACACACTTTTCAAAGTGTAATTAGCACCATTAATCAATAAGTCATGCAAATCAATTTTCAAGTCAACCTGTGAAGCTGCTCTCTTCGTAACTTGGTCAAGATCAGCCTGCAGTTTCCTCTGCTGCTCTTCATAGAGCTCCAGCTTTTTCAGCAGTTCTTCTACAAAAACATAATAAATTTGGTTCATGAGGACACAAATAATTTATTTTTGTCTCTTTACTTTGGATCATCTGCAAAAGATTTTCTTTTACCATTCTGAGTTCTGATTTCATGCAATGACTGCAGTTTTGACTGTAGTTCTTCATTTGCAACTTCTAATTCTGATACACGATTGTTTAAGGCAGATACATCATTGTTCTTTGAGGAAAACTGAAAGAAAAAACAGTTATGGGGGTTTCAGACACAGCAAAATCCCAGCAAAGTCAATGCAGCCTTTTTTCTCTTATTCTTTAGTAGTATCTAGAATAGCTGTTTTTCTAATATTTAAAGTGCAATACAGCAGCTCAGCTCTAATTAATTTACTCCTGAATGCTGGTAACACCAATTTGTACTATTTTTTTATTTAAACAACATCTTGTATCAACACTTTATGTCCATTCCATTTTCATAAAGTAAACTATTTTAATATTCTATTCACTCCACAGTTTACTTTTTTCCAATCAAATCTCCAAGCACAGTAGTCAGAGAAAGACACAGAGTATTCAACATAAAGCTACACATACATTTTTCAGTTCATCCTCCAGCTGTTTGATTCTTGATTTGGACCAAGCCTTCATTTTCAAAAATTTGGCTTCAGATTTGCTGGCTTCTTCTGCTTTCAATTTCACTTGGACTAAGAAGAAAGAAGCAGGAATTATTGAAAACCTTGGAAAGATTATTAGCACAAGCCTTGTATTTAATTCCTTTAGCAATTGGAAGTTACACACACAAGACAACAGCATTTACAGAAAAACATAAGAATTAGAAACACAGTCAGAAATTCATAGTTCATGTGATTATCTTGGTGATCCTCTAACCCCCATTATTATAGTACTTGATCACTTTAATTAGTGTGGCAATAACATTCCACCAAATTTCACGTAGTTCCAATTGCAACAGGTATCAAATTGGCTCAAAATACATAAAAGTCTGGGGCAAAGAAACCTTTAATATTGTCAGTGACAACTGTTTAAATAGGATACCTTCCAAATCTTCCATCTTCGCTTTGGTTATAGATTCCAAATCTTTGACTTCTTTGGAGTTACTCTGTCTACCACCACTCAATTCTGCCACTTGCTTCTGAAGCTGAACCAGGGCCTGATCTTTCTCTTGCAGCTCAGTTTCATGTTTCTCTTGAATTTCATGCAGTTCAGCATTGTATTTCTCCTTAACTTTTGTCATTTCAAGCTCATGTTTCTCCATCATGTCTTTTAACTGGGCTCTCATTACATGTTTCTCAGCATCCAGTTTAGACTGGAGGTTTTCTTTTTCAGACAGAAGACGTTTCAGGTTTTCATTAATCTCCTGTTAAAAAAAAAAACAACACAGCACAAAAAACATTTATAATTTTAATGCAAAGTTTTTCCTGCCACTGTCAAACATTATACCTGTATTCCTACTTATGGCATTTCTTACTTTCAGTTGCTGGTCCTTGGCATCTAGCTCTTTTTGCAAGACATCAATCACCTGCGTCCTTCCCAGCATGACTTCTTCCTTTTCATGGAGCTTCTGTTTCAAGGCCTTTAGTAGCTACCAAAAATAAGAAGTTAAATAATCAAGCAATCTATGAAAGACTTATTTTTAGTCTCTCAAGCAGACATTTGAACTGTGTCACAGAGTTTAGTAATTACATGATTCCCAATTCAAGCTGCTGAGTTTCCAGAGCAACGTACCTGTTCTAGGTCAGCACTTGCATCAGATTTAGCAGCTAATCTAAAAAGCTCCTGCTCATGTTTTTCTCTCTGTGCTTCCAGCTCCTTTTCCTTCTCCTGGATAATATTTTGAAACACACGTACCTAAAACCACAAAGAAAATAAATAGGAAACCAGTCCATAAACTATAGTAAAACTACACTGAACTGTCTAACTAAAGGTACAGCAAGGTAACGGATTCCAAATTAAGTCTGAATTTTGCTTCCAGTAACAGTAAATACATTAATTAGTCACTTACATTCATTCCTAGACAGTTTCTATCAACTGAGCCCAAAGAGCAGTCTCCTCCTCAAACACCTGTGTTCTACTTCCAGTGTGGTTTGTAGCTCTCTTACCATTTTCCTAAGAACTGGATATAACTTTTGGAATCCTGCATTTACTTACATTTTCCATATATGTAGCTTCTTTTCCTTGGAAACGCTCTCTTTCCTTGCTTTGAATATTTTTCAGACTCTCAATCTGTTCCTGGAACAAGCTGCATTTTTCTTCACTGTCTCCCACCTTCTTGGTAAGGTTCTGCACCAGAATCTCCATGCTTTGCAGTGATGACTCTTTAGCTGCCAGCTGGTTCTTTACAATGCAAACCAAAAGACAATTAGCAGAAAAATGATACAGCAATCATGAAGCTTTCCCTGGTAAGGACAAAATAATTAAGTAAATATATATAAATGAAAGTAGTCAGTAAAGAATTTTTTTTTCACATGAATTAACTGTGTTTCATAGAGGGACTGAACACACAACACATCAGAATTCATTGGATCCTTGAAAACTACAGAGATTTTATAACTGAGCTGCTAATATACCTTCAGTTCTTCA
Organism: Falcunculus frontatus; assembly: GCA_013398115.1. Lineage (NCBI taxonomy): Eukaryota > Metazoa > Chordata > Aves > Passeriformes > Falcunculus > Falcunculus frontatus. The sequence continues at coordinate 170,924 of VZRV01006487.1, read as the reverse complement.
TTGGGCAGGAGTATTTCATTGGCAGCATCACTGGATCCACAGGCCACCTGCAAATCCCTGATGTAAGCATCCCTTTCAGCCAGCTTCTTCTCCTTCTCTGCCAGCATGGCATCCATGTCAGCCCCACGGCTGCGCTGGGCCTCCAGCTCGGCGTCCTGAAGGTGAAAAGGCACAACTGTTTGTGGTCTGTGCTTCCATCTCCAGCACAGAAGAATGGTTTGAATAATTTCCTTACTGCCTGTGTTAGAATACTCCCAAAAATTACAATCAGATGTGTAACTGTTTGAAGTGTAATCTTTATTTACTGGACCCTTCCCTCTGAAATTCTGCAGCATTCCCATTCCTGCTCCCTTCCCCAGGGGGAAGGAAACAAAACACCACAACATTAAATCAGCCCTTGCCTACATTTATTCCTGTTATGCCCTATTTTTTCAAAGAGAAAAATTAAAGCAAACCAGTACTTTTGTTCAAAATGCAAGATTTAAATACAACATTGACCCACAGAGCTCATCTTTGTGTACCCCACTCCATTCATCCAGGATTCACTGCTCACTGAAGGCACAATGACAGAATTCCCACTGCCCTTGCTGAGGTTGTAACCTATCAATTCCTCAACACAAAACTCCCAGAATAGCTGCTCAGTAGCACAGAATTAAACATATATTTAAGTAAGTATAGTCCAACATAATCCTACACCACAAAGGTGGAAAGTCACATGATACAAAACATCACCTTTTTCTGTAACTCTTCATTTTTCTGTGTGATCTGGGATTCCAGCTCTTCAATTCTCCTTCTCAGCACCAATATTTTCCCTCGATTTGCTGCAGCATTTTCCTGGTCTCCCTCTTTTGTTGTCTGCAGAAACAGGGAGGTTTGCATTCCATGAACAGGTAACTCCTGGATTCTGTACCTCTACTTAATCAGATAGTATCGGCGAAAAAAGCAGACTTTACTCATAAATTGTGTTTCAGTTCTCTTATATATTTCATATTCCACGTACAAGCCGGCACAGAATTTGTATTAAGCTTATAAAAGTCTTTGTATTTAAATCATTCATGATAATTACTGCTAAAAAGTGGACTGGATGTGCAGCAAGGAGATTCACTTCCTCTGGCAATTGAAACTCACAATCTGGCAAATGTAGTCCATATATCTCAGAGGGAAAACAGGACTACTGGGGGGGGGGGGGGGGAAAAAAAAATAAAACATTTAATAACTAT
>VZRV01006487.1:87908-164850 GCA_013398115.1 Falcunculus frontatus | reverse complement strand
CGCCAACGCGGGCCCGTCGCCGCCGCCTCTGCGGCCCCGCAGCCTCGGCCGCGCCCGCCGAGAGCGGCTCCGCCCCCGCCGCAGCGACCCCTGGCGGCGCGGAGGACCGCCCGCCTCCCACACGGGGTTCTGGCCCGGAGGCCTGTTGGTCTCCTCGTATTCCTAAACTTTTTTCCCATTTTTCTGTGAGGAAGCAGGGACTTCCAAGCCAGACATATGTCTCCCTACACAGTACCACGTATTTATTAACTGCTCGCCTGTGCCACTGCCTCACCACCACCCTCACGGGAGAGACTTCCTTCCTAATACCTACTCTAAACTCACCCTCCCTCCATTTAAAGTCATTACCCCAAAGCAAAGCCCTTCGTTCTGGGTTAGACTCTCTTTTAGTTTGTTATATTTACACGCCAGCAATGCCAAAGTCTCCAGTAAAATTCCAGCACCTCAGTACATTGCAGTGTATAATGTCATCGAGAGATATTTATAAATGAAGTTAAAACACTTTCATACTGGAAAAAGTGGCTGCTGTATTATTAGGAAAGGGAATTTTCATAACAACAGTTATATTGATCTCACTTTCAGGGAGAGGAGTGGATTGAAAATCTCTTTTCTGAGCAGGAAAAAAGAAAACTACCTCCAACTTGCTATGGGGTAAAACATACAAGTACAAAAGGAAGCTGTGCCTTGTATCTGACAGCAGCAGCTTTTTTTTTTTGCCTTCTGTAATCTTTTAGATAGTCATTTTATCTGTGTGCAAATTGCATTTTTCTAGAGATCCCTGGCACTGGATTCTGGGCTACAGCCCCACCATTCCCCAGACAAGCATCACTTTATCCCACGGAACAGAGGATATACCTCAATTCACAGGAGCCTGCAGCATTACCATGACTGGGAGCAGGAAGGAAGAAACCCATCAGAGTTTAAAAGTCATTAGATTTCAAGATGTGGCTGTCATTTTGACCACTTTAATCTTTTCCTGGTGCAACACGCTTATCATCGTTCATTTTGGATGTGAGCTAAACACTGGCACTGAGCTCTGCATGTTCTCACCCAAGCCCTGACCACTTAGTAACATGACAGCTGATTATGACGGATGCCTGAAGTTCCCTGGAAGACTTCAGCATCTCTGGAAATAGGAATCTGAATGTGGAATGAACTCCAGTACCGGTGGCTTGAATGAGGTGCAGAGCGCTCCTCAGAGAATCCTCTGGAGAACGAGATTTCTGTGGTTTGCAGCAGCCTCCAAAACAAATTCCTTAGTGAATCTCACCACAACATCCATCCACTCAAGCTGTAACCTTTGTGGTTTTATCCCCATCCTGCAGTGTCTCCATAGCTTTTCTCCAAACCTGCCCCACAGCAGCATCTCTGAATACCTGTGAGATAGGAGAACATGGGAGTGCACGTGCTTCAGTCTCATCCTTATCCACCAAAATAGTGTAAGGGGCTGGTTTAAATTGTATCCAGCATCAAACCAACCCTGTCCAGTGAGGAATGGTCAAGCTGTCATTCCTGAACAGCGCTAGCGTGCCATGAATAACTCAGCTGGGCTCACAAGGTGCTGAGGGATGGATTCAGAAACATCTAAATCCATTCAAGACTCCTTATCCCTTAAATAGAACCAACACTGGATCACATGCAGAGATTTCATTAATTGGGAGGAGAATTTTGCTTCAAAGACTTTTTATTTTAATTCGTTCCACTTAGGAGGAAGAAACCAAAAACATTTTTAATTTGCCCTTTTCTAGGCTCCAGGACAGTTTTCCCTATGCTGTAAGTTGTCACACCCATAAAAAAAATATCATCATCAGGTCTTCATTTTATCCCCATGTATAAATTATTCTTGGAAAGACAGGAGTGGAGATGACTGCATACTTCTTTTGGGGATCTCACAGCCAGTCAGTCACTCCCTTCTCCCTCTCTGAAATGCAGAATGGTGTTAGCACTGTCCTGTTAGTGCAATATTCACCTCGTGTGGACTCAGAAAGCACAGTGTGCTCGTTTCTGCCTCAGCAAACGCGGGGATCTCACAGACAACACTTCCTTGGATGTTTAGGCATAGCCAAACCCCCCTGCTGTGATGCCAGCTTAGGCCTGACTGTTTTTACCAGTGAGACCTAAGCCCTTGGAGACACACAGAGATTCAGACACATTAAACTCTCTTCCAGCTGGGGGAACGCTGCTGTTATTAAATGCATTTAATATTTATATAACAGCAGTATCCAGATGCCCCAGTTAGTGCAACAGTGAGTTACTTAATGTGCAGTTCTCTGCTGAGACTATTCTATTATCTTAGCAACTCCTTTTTACAAAATAAAGCCGTTCACTGGTCAGCCTCCTCATTCCTCTCACACCGAAAAGCGGTGGGAGGAAATCGCTTGCTCTGCCTGTCTGCTTTTCCCCTTGCATCTGCTTCTTTTCACAATTTCCTGCATCCTGAAATAACACGGAGACATCCCACTTCATCTTTGATGAGGGGCTGTAAAACTAGAGAAGGGTTTTGCACAGGATAAAGCCAAACTCCTCTCAACCAGGTATATCAGCCCCACATTCCTACCAGCAACAGGAGGCTTCCAAGCTCTCTTCATGCCCAAGTTCAAGTCAAAGGACACCTGGTCACCACCATGAGGACTTGGAGGAGGAATTAACGGTAAAAACAGACCACAAGAAGGAATTTCTGCTGTTGCTGCAGCTTCCATTTGTTACCTTGTCCTTCTTGTTCCTATGTAACTTGTGTCCCACCCCCAAAAAAGAGACTGCTGGTTATGAGAGCAACTGAGAAGTAGATGTAGGGAAGAATATTCTTGGATGATCAGATGGCCATTAGTACAGAAATTATATGTATTGGCATAAAAAGCACACTCAAAGGATGAGGTTTTAGTCATGCCACTAATTCAGAACAGAGCAAACCACTCAGATAATCACAAAATAAAACCAAAACAACGCTGGCAACAGTGACAAGTTACCCAGCACTCACTGCAGAGGGCAACAGACACCTCTGCACAGTGACACAGCCACTCACCCTGAGTTTATCTTGCACTATCCTGGCTCTTACAGGACGCAGCTAAACCACACAAAGTGTCTGGCTGATATTCCCACTGAGGGTGGCCGAAAGTTAGGAGTCCCTGGGTTTCAGGCACCACTTTGTGACATCCACCCCAAAGGCTGGGAATCACCCCAGGCACCAGCACAGGCTGGGGGCTGACCAGGGGAAAACAGCTTTGCAGAGGACTTGGTGGCCCTGGTGGACTCGGAGTTGAACAAATTTTAGTATTTGAGCCAAGGTTTTAATGGCTCTCTTGGTTTTACTGGTCCTCTTTGCGGACTGGCCAGCAAATGTGGGCGTAATACAGCAGCAGCAGGGGGAGAAGTGCCAAAATTCAAGCAGCGGGCACTGCTCAACAGTCTGCAGGAGAGGGCTCAGCAGGCAGCACAGCCAGACTCAGAAAATGCAAACCTTACAGAAATTAAGCCATGTTCTGGTTGATCTTTACAAAAAGATTTAAAACACAAGGACCTGTTGCTTAGGCTGCTTCTAGAAGAGAAACAAAAGACTATGATAAATTAGACAAAGTGTTCAAGGCTATCAAAAAAGAAATAGTAAAAATGATTGCTTGAACATTATAGACACACAAAATACAGAGCTCTTTTTTGCACTTATCAAAAAAGAAGAATATTTTATATATGCAGGCCATGCAGCAATAAAACACGTTTACAAGTGGCACCATCAAAAGACAGACATTGACAATATAATAGAAAAAAAATGCTGCCTTCAGGATGATTTAAGCATAAGGAATCTATCATCTTGTCCAACAAAAGATACCTCTCTGCTACAAACCTTCCCCCAATTTATATTGAGTCAGTGCTTTAATACTTTTTCACCTGAAACGAGCCCGAGTTTGACAAATGGTGCTGCAGCAGTGGAAAAAGTCATTGTGCACAAATTACTGTCTTCCAGTGTCTGTTTTTAATCAGGTGGGAAATGAAAATACGAAAGGAGAGAAGTCTACTTGGAACTTGCTGAGTCTCTGGATGGGAAGCATGGATGGACCTCCCATGGAAACAACTGGAGTTCTATCCAGCTGTAAATACCAATAAATCACCACACGCTCCACGTTCTTGTTTTCTGACACTTTTATTAATCAAAGTCAGAACGACTTCCATATTTTGAGTGATGGGAGAGATCCCAGGACATTTTCACAGCTACAGTAAGCTCAACCAAAGGTACACTGCGGAACACATCGGGGATTTGGAACAACACCCTTGTTGTGACTGGTGACCTGGTGTCACTGGTGCCACTGGTGTCACGAGGACAAGCAAGGGTCCTCAGGAAGAGGATATCCCACTGGCAATGGACACAACTCTGGCAGGGATATGCCAGCAGCTCCAGAAGAGGAAAAAGGAGGATTTGGCATCCCACCTGACTGAGAAGGTCCCCAGGTACCAGAGATGTTCCAAGGTCTGACTCCACCACGGAGCAGAGCAATGTAAGTATTTCAGTGTTTGAGCTCCAGACCTCTCGCAGCTACAGACTGAGCAGGTTTTATTCATGCTATATAAATACACACCTATACTGTGCATTGGCATCTATGGAAATAAAGTTCTGCAAGATTTTAATACTCTCAGGTGGAAGCTTGAAAGGTGAAGTTTACATGTTGCTGTTTTCAGCAAAACCCAAAAGCTAATTGGTAGGGAAGTAACCTATATGTGCCATTTCAACTCCTTAGCATTTTATAATCGATTTTCAGTATACCAATAAATACTCAGTGCAAAGCACATGCTCACTTAAAATCCTAGGCATGGATAATGTACGGGGAAAATAAAAAAAGAAGCTATCACATGTTGTCTACATGCTCACAGAAATATATATATATATATATATATATAAAAGAAGGAAAAGTGTTTCACACTTATAGCAGTATTTTGGTTTTGGTTTAAGAAATGTAGATGCTTTCTCCCAGAATAACAGCACTTGACAAGGTTATATCATTGGCTTGTAAAAAAAAAAGGTACAGTGATGAGAACAAAGTGTTTACATGACTTGAAACTGAATATTTCCATATTCATCACAAAGATTGCAGCAAAGTACACTTATGATCCAACACGTCTTGTGTTGAGGGCAAATCCACTGCTTGGTCTGTGACAAGGAGGATCCAAAGCAAAACAAATCAAAACCCACAGAAATGCCAATCAAAAATAATGACAGTTTATGGGACGGTAAAAAAATGACAGTTTCCAGCACAAAAGCTGTAGTGCTCCTTCTCCTTCACATCACCCACTGGAGTTTGCCCAGGTTCTCCACAAGATAACATAATTTCACAAGAGCTTATCTTCCCCATGAACATGGGGAACAGATCATAACACCCAATAACTGATAACAACACACATCTCCTTCCCATGAATGGAGACAGTGATTTAACGGACAGAACCTTGGAAAACAAAATTACAAGGGAATGTTTCTGCCTATGGACAGGAGCTGAAAATATGCAATATAGAAAAGAGTTAATGGTGTTGTGTGATTTCACCTTGAAAGGACAGCTTACAAATCAGGATTATTACAGGAGCATCCATAACATGGCCATTACAGAGGCAATACTGAAGGCTGCTTTGTTAACCCCAGTAACTGCACTCTCATTGCACAGGTCGTGTTGGCAGCAAAAGAATTCAAAATTATCCAACTGGAAGAAATCAGCAATTTCATTCACACTGCACTGGGATGCCTTCCAGCAGGAGAAAGTTCTCAATTTACCTGTGGAACAAAAAAATTAAACAGATTAAGAGAGTATTGACAGTAACACCATTTTTGGTACAGAAAGAGAAGCACTGCTTAGACTGCCACTGTTCGAAGAATAAAACAGCGAGGAGAAGGCAAAGCTCAATCTGTGACAGGTCCCATGGTGTAAACACAGAAATTGGATGGAGGCCTTGTGCTCTCTGTTGCCATGGCACCAGGGGGCAGCGGAGGCAGGCAGAAGCTGTGTGGTCTGGTTCTTCAACCCCACACCCAGAAACGTGTCGCACAGACCCAGCACAAACCTCCTACCCAGAAACACTCTGTACAAAGAGTGGAAGGCCTGACCACAGTCCCAGCCACAGCACTCTGCACAGTAGTGGCTAATAAGGTATAAAATGTACCCCCAATTTCGTATCAAACTGGCAATGAGAACGCCACATGAACTTTCAGGGACAGATCATTGGGCTTGGCCTCTCACCCTCCCCAGAAGGGACACTTTTTGCTGAGTCTTGTGTCCTGTAGTTCATGGGCCACTTTTGCCCCCAGCATCAGCCCTATAGTTTTGTTTTTGCAACAGCCATGTACTTGCTTTTTAAGTGCAAGTGTTTAGAAGTTTCCAAATTTGCTTCCACTAGGAATTCAGGAGTGTGTACCCAATTCAGTCCAAATGATCCACTGGGAGATACAGGGTGGAGTTTGAGTGATACCTGGCATCACCAGCCAGCTGAACCTGCACTCACAGAATCATTTAGGCTGAACAAGACCTCTGAGATCAAGTCCAACCTTTAACCCAGCACTGCCAAGCCCTCCACTAACCCATGTCCCCAAGGGCCACATCCACACAGCTTTTAAATCCCTCCAGGGATGGGGACTCCACCACTGCCCTGGGCAGCCTGGGCCAGCACTTGGCAAGGCTTTCAGTGAAGAATGTGCAGAAGACAGAGCCTGAAGAGTAGATGAGGGTGGGAAAACACTGGCACAGTTTGTCCAGAGGGGTGCTGGATGCCCCATCCCTGGAAACATTCAAGGCCAGACTCTGAGCAACCTGATCTGATTAAAGATGTCCCTCCTAAAACACAGATCACTTCGCCCTCAGAAAAAGAGAATTTATTTTAATAGTGTGAATTCATAAATGACTGAGTCCTTCACCTGCAGGTTTATTTTGTGGGCTACATATCCTTTATCTGTTTTAAAGAGTGACAAATTATATTTCAAAGTCAATGTTGTCTTTATTTTTTTTCCAGCTCCTTTGGGTAGGTTTTTGTTTGTTTGCTCATGTGTTTTTTCAAATCTGGATATACAGGTATCTATGTACATGCTTGTACAACTACAACTCACCTATCTGAATCATTACATTATTGCTTGGATATAAGCATGACCTTCAAAAATACTTGCAGGCTCCTTTTGAGCGAGGCTGAGAAATGCATGCTAGGGCCAGATTAGAGATGTCCAGGAGATGAAAGCTGATCTAAGTGAGTTTATTTTAGGTCTGTGGGACACTGTACATACCAAATTTAATCTGCAAGCAAGTGTCTTCAGTTGTTAAGCAGGTGCTGTTGGTCCTGCACACGGAAGGGCTGTTGTCACAGTGGTAACATCTTAAGGTATAACCTAAGAGAACAAGGGTTTCTCTTTACTGAGTAATAAACTACTGAGGCAGCAGCAGCAGCATTAAAAAGGAAAACAACAACAACAAAAAAAAGAAGAATCACTATCTGCATCTAACTGTCACAAAACATATGCCTGGTTATTAAGCTCAAGACTTCAGATAAAATTGTTAAACTCAAGATTTCAGTTCAAACTGACAAGCTTATGTCAGTGTACCAACCGAGGCTGGCAATTTTGAAAGGCACGTCTTGAAGCATGTATTTATATCACTTTTAAAAACACTTACCATTATCTGCCTGCAGAACAAGATATTAAATGTTTGCTCCTTTTATCTGCTCTTGAAGACTGCATGTTCCAGGCAATGACAGACACTTGCAGCTGAGTTTTATTCTATCCTTTTTTTAAATTCCATCTCCTTTCCCTCTCATACTACTGGTTTCCAACTCACACAAGAGGAATCCCATTTTCTAGCAGCAAAACACCAGTTTCTTGCTGTGTTAAGCAGCACCACATCCCGCTCCCGATTCTCTCTCCTGACCCAAGACAATCAGAACAGAAACTGAGCCCTGCTTCGATGGTTACTGACATTCTCCACAGTGGCATTAAATAATCCAGGCCTTTCTTGCTGGTTTTTTCCTCCCTCTGGCATTTTTTTCCATGATTTTCTCAGCCCCTGTCATAACATTAAACCACAAAGTCCCTCTCTTTTACTCACCAGAGCCAACAAAAGCAATTAGAACAATGCAGGCAGTCAGCAGGATGCAGTTCATCTTGGTCATGCTTCTTCCCTAATTTGAGGGCATAAAGAGAGATTACAAGTTTATTCTATTTAAAAACAAAGTGCCCGGTGATGAACCGAGGTTTCAAGACTTGTTTCAGCATCAAACTGAAAGCACTGGCCAGGAAAAATAGGGAAACACAAGAGAGAAAATTAACTGTACTTTCTAAGGGAGGATTTTTATTGTGAGAACAGGATTTTTATTCTCAGAACTGATATTTGAGCCCTGACAGGCTCAGATGGGTCTCCTCTCTGATTACACCATTCAACAGGCCTCCCAATTTCTCACAGCTACAACTGCACCTAGCAAAAAGAAAGGTCTCAAATGCTTTTTCTCTTTCAGCAATTCCCCCCGTAACCCTGGAGCCAGACTGCTCTCCTTTCTCCTCTCCCATGGGGTTGGCAAGAGGTTTGGCTGCTTGACAGGAGCTTTTGCCTCTCCTCTCCCAAAATTTCTCCCTCTCACTGAGGGGCTGACACAGGCAATAACTCACCAAGTGCCTGCAGCAGTGGCTCAGGTCTCCATGGCTGCTGCAATCCGTAGGCAGCAGGGAGATGGGAAGGTCAGGAATTTTTTTTAACACAGGCAGCTCCAAAGCAGGAGTTCTCAGACAGATTTCTGCACTCTGAACTCCAACCACAGCTCCTACTAAAAAATCTCTGCTATTGTAGAGTGGGATATTCCGAGGGGGCATCAAGCAGACACAGCAGGGAGAGAGGGACCATACTTGTGCTAGGAGGGCGTGATTTATGTTTGTCTTTAAAGCCCAAGTGGCACTGAAAATTCCAAAATATTAAGGGTATTCAGATAACAAGTTTTTCATCTGATAAAAGTGTAGTGAAACAGTCACTGCTCTTAATTCTGCGTGCAGCTGTAAGATTTTAGCATGGCAGGCCTTAACCATGTTAGGATGGAGCTTTTTCCTCCCAGGACAGCGACTGAGGACTTGAAAAGATGGGCTTACAGCAAAAGAGTATTTAAATGCTTCTCAACCTTAAGTCTAGTTAATTTTTCTACTGACAAAAAAACCCCAAACCTCATCCAAAAAAACCCCAAACCTATCCAAAAGAACCTAAAGAAACTCCATCCAATGATGAAAAATAACAACCCACTCTCTTTTTTTTCTCCTCTCTGTATGACTTACTGTTGAGCAGAGGGAAACTATAAAAAACGAAACCATAATGTGCAAGATGAGCCGATTTTCTGGGGTAAAGAACTTTGCAAGAAGCTTTTCAAGGCCAGAGGCTCGTCCCACAGTGACGTGGATCTGCAGGAGCGCTGTTAAGTCTCATGGCTACAGCAAGAGCCCTTCCGGACAGCAAACAGAACCACCCTGGGATTGTCTCAGTCTTCCAGGAGTCCTCAGCCACCCATGTGTCAGCAGACAAAAACAGCTTTGCCCTTTAGCAACACCAACTCATGATCAGCATAAATGTCAGGCAGATGAATAAAAATCATCAGGGCCAGCCAAAAAGTAGTAATTCAATGCATCTATTTTTGTGAAAATGAGTAATTGTTTCAGTGTGAGACATCAGGAAATTCTGATCTTTGAAAAACAATACATATACAAACAGCAATTCACAACGTGGTTTAAAAGAAATGAAAGCAGAAAACATCTACGAAACGGAATTTTCTAAATTAGTCTTTTAAGTCAAACATCCGGCCCATCTCAATGATAAGAAACAGCAACCGTAACAGCACGGAAGGCTCAGTGCCCGGTTGTGAAACATAATTTCTCTGCAGTCCCACCTGGGAGAAGGCAGAGGGACAGGACCCGCTCCTGCTGTCATCGTAAATGACAGCATGGGGGGAAAGGACAGGGGGCAGGGGACCACGAGCCGCCTCCCTGCGGGGAGCGGGTCACCCTGCCCCGTGCCCGGACACGGCGGGGCAGGTGCCGGTGCCTCCCGGCCCCGCTCCACCGCCGTGTGCGGCCGCTCCGTCCCTCGGCCCCGCGCCCGGCCCGCGCAGCGCAGCGCACTGCGGTGCGGCCGCCGTGACTCAGGGCACGGCCGCGGCCAGCGCACACCTGCCCCGGGCCAAGCACGCAATTCCACCCAAAGCCTCCCCCCGGCTCCTCGCAGCTCCCGGGAAAAGCCGCCTTTCTCTCCGCTTTCTGCCCCCTTCTCTTCCCCACGGCGGGGAGCTGCGCGCTCCCCCGGCGGCCACCGCTTGGCATCACCGGGCTCCCGGCGCCGCCGCCGCTGCTCAGGGCTCGTCCCGCTCACCTTCCCCGGGCAAATCCTGGCGTGTGCGGGGAGCAGGGATGCGGTGCTGCGTTTGCAGGGGCTGCCTCTCCCGGCGGAGCCGCCTCCGGGGCGGGGCGGGAGCCGCTGACGGGAGGCGAAGGCGGGAGAAGCCCTCGCTCAGGCCGGGCGGCGGGAGGGGGCTGCGCGCTGCTTGTGCCCACAGGCCGGGAAGGCTTTCAGGAACGCGTGTGCCACCCTCCCTCGTGTCATGTGGCCGTGCCTGTGGCCATCGCCACCCTGGTTAAAGCCTGCGAGGGCTGCGGTTGGAAGGGAACTTCAAGACCATCTCGTTCCTGCCATGGGCAGGGACACCTTCCACTAGCCCAGGTTGCTCCACGCTCCATCCAGCCTGGCCTTGGACGCTTCCAGGGATGGGGCAGCCACAGCTTCTTTGGGCAACCTGTGCCAGGGCCTCACCCTGCTCTGATAAATAATTTCTTCCCAACTTTCCATCTAAACCCACCCCCTGTCACTTTAAATCCATTCTCCTTTGTCCTGTCACTCCAGGCCCTTGTCCAAGGTCCTTCTCCAAAACAGTGAAGAGTTTTAGAACACACAAAGGAACAACCAGGAATGGCAAGAGGCAGTTTCCTCCAGAGGTACCTGAATATAGATTTAAACATTCACAACCCAGGAAAACATTGAATAGCAATAGAAATGAGGACCCCAAAAGTATTTTACTAATACTTAGATCCATGCTATCTAGAAAAAAAAAAAGTTCAGTGCTGACTTGAGGACAATATGAAATACCTATAAAACTACCAGTTGTATTTAAAAAGGATTCTTAGATTTACTTTGGTTACCACACCAAAACTGCCAATTTATTTACTAAACCTAAAGCAAACCCTAAATCACTCAGAACTTACACCAGATTCTCTTGGTGTGTTGATTATCAGTCAGCTCAGCATATGATCTTCTGTCTAAAAGATTCTACCTCTGTTAAAGCCATAAATAAAAGCAAAGGGATGTAAGATTCTTGTGGATTGTTGGATGCAGCTTATTAAATGAGAATCCCCTCAATCAATATGATAGAAAAAAACCTGTATTAATTCACTTAGATGAGGGACTGGGAACAAGGAACGTCACCCACAGCTGAACATTTACCTGTTTTCCTTTCCCAATATCTGGCAACAATCCCTCCAACAGAGCACACATTTATCTGTATCATCACAGATAAATGGTATTTCAAACTTGACCTGAATTTTCCACCTTAAATTCTTTGCATAAATTTTGACAAATTAAACAGCGACAGGAAAAAATAAAACCAGCACCGGAATACTGGAATAACTTGCACAGCAACTTTCAGCTGGGTTTTTTATTTGACTGGCTAGCACACCACTTGTTTTTCTCCCTGTGATGCAGTCATGGCAAACAAATCGTGGCCAAACGTCCTCTCCATGAAATCATTCAGCCAGCAAAATCCCACAAAAATGTTGAAGGAATCCTACAGAGCAATTATAAAGAGACTGTCAGCACAGGGACAGAAGAAGGCCCGGAGCAGTTACATGTTTGTGTTCGATGTGCCAAGGTTTCACCACAAGCTGAGCACCACAGGTGTTCAACGAGGCTGGTTTTACCTGGCCAGGTGAAGTCCTAACCAAGCATCAGAGTCAGATCTGAGTCAGGAGAAGGTGGCAGAGCTTCAGGCTGAGCCTGCAGGACGGAGGCCAAAGGGAAGGACATTCCCATCATTCCAGTGACCACAGGAAGGGTTTGGCAGCTGGGGTGACACCTGCCCCACATCTGTGCCCAGCCAGAGCTGTGAGGTGCTGCCTGCGGCAGCAGGCCCTCAACTCAATTCTCTCTGCTGCTCAGTGAACATTCCCACAGTCCAGCAGTGCTGCCAAACATCACCAACTCCTTTGTTTTTCATTTCACATGGATTCCATGATTCACACCTCTGGCATAATCTTCTGTTTGCTTTAGGTTTAGTAAAACATAGGTGAGGAGAGCCACTGGCTTCAGCTCCACTTCAAATGCACATCATGAGGAGCTGCAGCGCTTCTGGCAGCTCCAGGCAACACACCCTGTGCTAAAATAGCTGCCTGAAGCAAAGAAATACCCTTTGCCCTACTACAAACACATTAGTGCTCAGAGCAGGAGCAGCAACCCCTGAATTCCCTGCCTGGTTCCCTCCTCACTCCAGGCCCCTCTGCCACCAGCTGTGCCCAGAGCTGAGGCCTCAAACCCCGGCACTGCAGCGCTCAGGGGCTGAAAGCACAGCACTGTCCTTGATCTTGGCTTCTCTCACAGAAAGCAAGAATTCCAGCTCATCTCCAACAATGCAAGCGAGAACCACTCCCCAAAACAGCAGGGAAAACTAAGTGAAATTGCCAAGAGTTGGCAGTGTTTGTGTAGAGTCCCATGCCCTTGAGCTGATTCCACTGCACTAGAACATAGAGATCCTGGGAGGAATCCTCCCAAGAATGGCCTCCAACCATGAGGGTAATCTATCCTTGAAAACACACAGCCCTGCAGTAAGTTCTAGTTCCACTAAAACCTTCTTTTACTGATTCTTGACAAAACTTTTGTGGAAATTTCTTATCCCTCACAGATAATAGTGTGGTAATCCTCAAAATGGCAATGTTTTGGAAGCACTCCAGCAATTCTCAGTGCTGTCCCCTGTGAGGGACAACACAAGCTGGTTTTGTTTCCGGAGATGTTTCACCCAACAACTGTTATAGGGATCAGACTCAGTGTTTGTTTTTCTACCTCGTGCCACTGTGGAAAATGCACCAGGGAAAGCTGAGCACTTGGAGAATCCAATATCTGGACTTGCAAAAAAAAAAGAGAAATCTGCAATTAGTCAATAATGGAAAATTTGAGCTGGAACCACAATATGCTGGTCTACCTCATAAAACCTACAAAGTCTGGCTGTCAAAAAGAAGAACTGACTACACCAGCACTGGTCATAAAATTATTGCTCAAGTCTTGGCAAAAACAGTCCCGTGTAGCACTTGAGAACAAAAGAAGCAGTTGTTTATTAATGACAACAGAAACAAAATAAAAATGATAAAGCAAACAGATACTTCTTTAAATATAAATTTTGCTAGTCATCTGCTGTTCTGCCAGCCTCCTGTTTTGTTTTTTTTCTTTTATTTTTTAATCAGTTGCAAAAATCCATCGAGGGCTCAGGAAAACATGATACATAACATAAATCTGTCACCTACGACAACAGCAAACATCATGTAAAGAAAAAAACCCACAAAACATTATTTACAAATCCATACTCTGTAGTGACTGAGAAATTCCTTAAGTTAACGAGTGGCAGCTTATGCATGGACACGACATTCCCAAAGGCATTCTCCAATCAGAGTCACTTAGCATAAAATCAAGCTGACAAACAGATTGTCTCAAAATAAGGCCAGTTTCACTCCTAATTTATGCATTTTGATGACCAGAATTTTTTGCTGTTTCTATGTTAATTAAAAAAAAAATAGCATAAGAGCACCTAATCTCACCCAGATGGGATATTCAGACCAAACTGCAAGTTTCATTCTCAGCATGAGTCATCCAGAGCAGAAACTCATGAGAAAGGACAACAGGATACACCCTTTTTTGCCATCTTATCTACTGCTCATTTTAAATGCTTATATAAAACCAAATCCCCACAGCATATCTGCAGTATGATCATAAATAGGCAATACTTCAAAAATGTAAGATAAGATTACCTTGGACTATCAAGCTGTTTCACACTTCAGAAAAAAGTGAACAAAGTCCAAACACCTTTCTCTTCCTCCCTCCTCCCCCCTCTTCCAAACCAGGGAAACAGAAGTTATACTCCAATGAATATTAGAACTGGCACCAACATTCATGCTAGTTGCTCTGATGTGCAACAGAGTTCATTTACAATAGTCAGAAATAATCCTATGCACTAGCCCCAAAGAATTCGGCTTCTGCAAACAGCTTGTTTGGGAAAAAAACCCTATTAGTGTGACATGAGCAGCATCCAGAGGGTGCAGGAAAGTCCAACACTCTTCGTCGATCTCGGGAGTCATCATTGCCTGTGGAATCTTGGTCTTCATCCACTGCAGATCCATTAGGATTTGTTGCCTAATACAAAACACACCCAGGTTTAATTAAAATCCTCCCTTCCAGTTAATTGTAAGAAAGCACTAACAGTTGCCTAGAAAAATCTGGGCTGCATTATCACACCCATTAGCTGAAGCAGACATTGTGATCTTTGTCCTAAAACCAAGTCTAATTTGCAGTAGAGGTCATTTTGCCAAACTACTTGACCTTTCACTCCTTAAGGATCCATTGGGTTTCAATATTCCATACCTACAATTATGTAAAGCCACAGTTCAATACCTCAGCTATACCCATTTCCTTGCTGGTTTAGGTTGCCTTTTACCAAAGTAACTTAGAAACAAAAGGGTCATTACTACTTTTAAAACAGGGGTAGAGCAGCAGAGAAAAGGAAATTATTTTTCCAGTCAGACGAAGGGAAGGAAAACAGGAAGGCAGTTATCGCTCCCAAAAATGTGAGCAAGAGTTAAGAGATGTCATTTTCTGTTAGAAGCACGACATCTGCTGGCACCTACTGTTAGAGGCACTGGGAGGGAGTGTCAGAAATCCTGCCATAAACCTGAGATAGTGCACAAGCAGCTGCCTGCTCCTGAGGAAAGCTCACAGCTCCTCAGTGCTTGCACAAAAACTAGGGATAAAATAAATCAAGAGCTCTTCTCTAAATGTGCCAGAGAAAAGGGAAAAATCATACAATTAACCCACAATCTCCAAACTAAAACTACGTTGTAATTAACAGCAAGTGAAGTATCTTGGTGATTTGCAAAGTCATTAAGTGACTTCATGAAATGCACTTTCAGCAAGAACTAATGCACATCACAGACTCTACAGTTTTTAAACTGCCATTAACTGGAGCATGTCTGAATAGAGCAGGTACATTATTACGGCTAAAATTAATGAGTGTGGTCCCACCAAGGAGGGAGCTCTGAAATCTAAGCAGCTCACTCAACACCACGTCTGCAGGCACAAATGAGGAGCTCTGAATCATGGGGGATGTTTTGCATGGAATTGGCAATATGAACACTCTTCAGCACCGTAATTTTTGTCATTTTTATAATTTGGGGGTTTGTTTCAGCCAACTGCATCTCTGCTTACCGTTCATGCTGTAGACACCTTGAATGCTGGGCACACCATATGAAACCTAGGGATTGTGACGTTAAAGAATCTCTCCTTGTAGCAGAGGCAGTGGAAGGTGTAGTACCCCTCCATGTATCCAGAGGTTGTGGAAAAGGTGGTACAGCTGGTGTACTCATAGACCTTCCCTGGGCCAATGATTGGGAACTCCCCTGTGGGGAAAATATTACATCACAATAGTAAGGACTGATGGAGAACTACAATTCAGCAGTTGCTAAAGGACCTGCACTCCCCAGACTCAGGCAATTCAATTTGTATTCCAGTGGATGTATAAATCGATTCTCAGCACTTATTGATATTATAAAAAACTGGAGAGGGGTTAAGTGGCAGGACGTTCAGATACCCTTTACAAAACAACTTGAAAGCCAAAACAGATGGACACATCTCTTCCTCTCTGATTTTGATACAAACCACACAACCTGACAAACAGAATTTTAATAGCAAGTACATTAAATACTCTCTCCAGTAATTTTTCACTTACCAACTACTCCAGGACCTTGGACTTCGTCCACATCACCTTTGGCATTTGTTATTCTCCAGTATCGACTGTCCAGCTGACAGGTCTTCTCAGGAAGAGCATCTTTGGACATTTCAATTCTAGAAGCCAGAGTACATACTTAATACATTGCTTTCAAGAAATGCTTTAGTGCCCTTGGGATCACCAAGTAGACTGGGAAAAGAAAACACCCACTAAGGTAACCCCAGCAACAGGATCCATCTCCATGCTTCACTGTCTGCTCTTTACCCTTTTCTAAATCACAAGAGTTGCTTGTGACTTTTTTTCCCCCACCCATCACTGTATTTTAGCAATTACCAGCTTGACTGGTACTTCATGTACCTGACCAGGTAATGATTAGGATTATTTTATTAAAAAGTACAGCATGTTGTGCACATCCTACTCATTTCAGAACATTTCTGAATGCTGTGCATAAATTTGCTTTGAACATTCCTGCATTCTAAGAATTAATGAAGTTATTTTTACCTGATTCTGTAAGTGAAGAAATAATGTGGTGGATGTACAGAACTGAGTTCAGGTAGAAAAGAGGTGGACACAGACACAGTAATATCTTCTGTGGTAGCAACACATTTTTTATCATGCACATACCTACAGAGAGGAGAGCATTAACTCTGCAAACAGCTTTGCACATTCAATACAGAAAACTAAACACAGTGAATTATTAATAATAATTAATATCAATAAACACACTGTTTAAATAAGGCTTTGTCACTATGCTATTAAAAAAAAAACAACCTAGAAACTCTAGATCTCTAGCAGCAAATTTATTTACAGATCCAAGAACTTGGTTCTACAGTATCCCAGTTTGACAGAATTAAGGTTCTTGATTGCATTTAGAAGAAACTGCAAGTGCATGAAGATTCAAACACCAGAACAAGCCCTGCTTATTTACATATTCAAGAGACCAATTAGCTGAAACATTTGGTTTTTTAATAACTTTGAACAGTCCTGCAGCAAAGACACACTCATGGCACACAGAATAAATATCATGTTGTTTGCTAAACTTCAGATCACTTATAATGCAGAATTCCAGTCCCACTAATGCAAAGTTACAAGCTCTGAAGCTTCTGGTTAAAATAACAAAGTTGCTTGAAGCATTTTGGTTTAGGTGTTTATTTTCAGCGGTTTCATGGGCTTTCTCCTCTCCCCACCACCAGCTTTTGTATCAGATGCCCAACACTACTTGGAAGAGGGGAGCATGCTTAGAAGCAACACTAAAACCTGGCACTGAGGTTACAAATCCCAGTGACAATACCTGAAAATCTGGTCTCTGATGATAGGATAACCTCCAGTCACAACTTCGTTTACATAGGATGTAAACCATTCCAAGTAAGATGTACCTAGATTCCAAGGAAGAAAAGCATTCCTAAGAATGTGCAAATTTACCACTAAGCACATTACAGTAAATACTTCCAAGGAAAAAGTTTAAAGCTTGGATCATTTTTATAACAAACTCTCAGGCTTACTGAGATGAGTCAGTCAATATTCCAGTTCATTCTACCAACAAGGATAATTTGGAGGAACCAATCAAGAACCAAAGAGTTAAGGGTGCATCCTCCAGAAATGACACAGCCAACAAAGAATCTCTTAGCTATGTATTTCACATTAAAATCAGGGTCTTCAGTGGTGTGTCTCATCACTTGGATTCCATATGGAAAGCTTCTAAGGAACACTGCAGAATTTCCTCCCCTTTAAAAGAGGGATAAATCATAGACATACTCTGCAGTTCTCTACAACCTCAGAAGAATAAGGCTCTATGTCATTCTGGGGTTTTTATACACCTGCAGCCATTGTCTGAGAACAGCTTTTCAGACACCCACAGCCATTATTTTGGAATAGCTTGATTGCTAAGCACACATTCAAGCTGTCACATTTAATTCTCAAAGAAGAGAGTTTCACATACCAGCTCTCTGCACAAGAATTTCTCAGCCATGAATCTCCCAAGCATTGCAATATAGAGTTCAATACAAAAGTACAGAGTTCAACTGTTTGTCAGTATTAGGGATTCAAAACTGGATTGAAGCTGAGCTACCAAGAAATTATTATCCTTGCCTTCCCTGATGTGTTATCAAGTACTCCCACTCCTGTTAGATTAAGCGTACTTACCACTTCTTCCTCGGAGCACAAGCTCTGTGTGCTGTCCTTTGATCTTTTGGAATTCTAAGGGACTCCAAGTTTATTATCCTCCTTTTTACCATTAATCCACAAAATGCAAACCTTGTATAAAGTAGCTCTGAATGGAGGAAGTGGATCTATTTACCCGCCACCTTCAAAATGCCAAGCGAAATGCTGTGTATGGAACTTCCCCTCCACCCCATGATAAGCCAAGATTAACCCTTCCAGCCAAGTGGAATACTTCTAAATATGTTGGATGATCCCACAATGACTATTTCATTTTGAATATTTTATCTAACATGTTACCTGTAATGAACATAACAATAGCAGATGGTTTGCGAGCCGTTTGGTCCTGAAAGGGAAAGAAGTTTAAGGACGTATTAGAAAAAGAGCACTGGACTTTCAAGGTTAAAATTCAATAGCACAGGGAACACTTTCTCTGTATTCACTAAACCTGAAGTGCTGCTTGACACATCATTGTAGCCCCAGTCAGATCCTCAGACATGTAAAACTGACATGCCTGTCCCCATGAGTGCTCCCATGGCAACTGAATTTACAGCTTCAACTTTCCACTAAGGCTCATGCACTACCAACCATCACAAAAGCACATTGGGAAGTACAAACACATCTTCCTTACTGGGCACTGATAGAAGATCTCGTATTTATTCCGTCCCTCCACACTCTCCAGGGCCATGTACTGACTGAGGCCGGTGTGGATGCAGAAGGTCAGGGGCAGGCACTGCTTGAGCCCCAGCCGCTGCTGGAAGCCTCCGGCCGCCGTGTCGATGTCCAGCAGGTCCTCGGAGCGGTAGTGGTTCGACAGCGCCATGCTTCCCATCAGGCTTGAACAACAAAAACAGGGAACATCAACAGGAGACACCACTCACAAGGCAAAGCTGGCTTTTAATCCTTTGGAAACTGCTTCTTTCAATGCTCTAGATGCATACTGGACTTAGGTGAAATCCAAGTCGAATATCCATATGCTGAACTAGGTTATTAGTTCACATCATCATCCTAGCTTTGTGTAAGCATCACACTCAGCAGTCCGAGGAACACACAAACCTGAGTGTACACTCCACACCCACACTCCCAGCTTGGGAACACCAGGGAAAGGCAAATGAGATGTAAATTCCTGCAGAAGCTGCGTTTCCACTGGTGTTATGAAAGCAGTGACTCAGGTGCAAGCTGCCACATGTCAGCGTGCTAAAAGCTGATCCCATCCTGAGCAACAGGTTCCATTCCTTCTTCTCCTTAGGATGTCCTGCCTGGGATTAGCACCTTCTACAGAAGCAGTGCCAACATCCCAACACAGCAACCTGAAGCATCTAACAAGGACAAGTCCCACATTGTTTCTGGTTCTGATCTAACAACTTGCTGCACAAACTTCCACTGCCTACACCTGATCTTCCCAGTATTCATCCCCCAACAGTGGGACCACACCTTCCCCTGGCAGCCTTTCTCCAAGCTGGAAGACTTCCCCAGAGCCTTGTGTCTGCTGCTGCAGCCCTTCCATAGGCACACCATTACAGTAGAGGCTTCATGGGGGTGAAACAATAGGAAGAGAGCAAACACACATCCTGCAGAGCACCACTTGAAATCTACAGAACTAGGGCACCTATCTCCTCTCTAAAAAATTTTTAAGTCTCTCCTGGAAAACAGAACTAGAAATCATCCTTATGGTTTCATAAAGCAGTTTCCTATATCCCTTCAGCACATAAAACACTCGAATTGGAGAAAGCTGCACCTTCTTTATGAGTGAAGGTTTTGGCAGAGCAATACAAGTGCATTCCTCCCTACAGGCATTGCAAAGATTTGCTGTAGTTTTCCATCTTTTGCTAATGTTTTCAGCACTTCATCAGGTGCCTCAAACACCTAATTTTTCTACAGCTGAAAGACCAGAAACTTTGTTTGGTCATCAGCCTTCTAACCTTAATGTAAAAGGGAGTTTTTCACTGCTGAAACTACATAAAATTGTAAAATCTTCTACTGAGAAAACTTCTGCACAACTGACAATTTGATTCTACTTTAATATGACTAACTGGTTTTAAGTCATTCCCTAACCATTTTAAAGAAAAAAAGAATTATTAAAGAATGAAGCCTGAAGAGTGCAAGGAGCTAATTTGCTTAACAAATTAGCCAAAAGCCAAACACAAAGCCAAACTTCAGGGGAGCAACTTGCAGTGCTATGATTAAAAGTCTAACAGCTGGAGGTTTGAGTTGTTGCAAAAAACTGACAAGGGTTCTCACTAGGAAAAAGGGAAGTGTGAGAGTAATTTGAGCAATTAGAAATCCACACTGGGCTTCCAATTACTTCCAAGATTAGAAGACAGCCAATTCTGGAAGTGTCACTTAAGCGGTGACTCAGTCACAATACATTTAAATGCTTCATTTATCCTGTTCAGGGGACATTTCACCTTTTAATAAGCGAAGTGTCTGAGAAATACAAAAGGAATCAATCATTGGTAAGTAGCTTCCAGTCCTTACCCTGGAACAACCAACTTCTGCCCGTTGTGGATACGGAATGAACACCGATAGTCATCGGGGAGTTTGCAGTGGATTTGTGCTTCCACAGCATCCAGATCTTCCTCCCTCGCACTCTCTGCAAAAGAAAGCATAGTTCAGGTATTTCAAACACAAAGCACGGACTCTGCCCTCATCCAACGTGGACTCAAGTCAGTATTTGGTGGTTTTATTGTATGCTGGATGGTACACAATGAATATCACATCAATTTGAAAGGAAAATGATGACATTAATTGA
The DNA here is from genome assembly GCA_013398115.1 of Falcunculus frontatus. Lineage (NCBI taxonomy): Eukaryota > Metazoa > Chordata > Aves > Passeriformes > Falcunculus > Falcunculus frontatus. The sequence continues at coordinate 143,930 of VZRV01006487.1, read as the reverse complement.
TTATTAAATACAGCACCAAGCTCAGTCCAGTGAAACCTCAACAGGCCTGAAAGCAGCAAATGTTTACAAAGTGAAATGAACCTTTCCCCCACAACACTGCCAATAACAGTCCCAGTTACAGCTTCCAGGCAATATTGATTTACTCTTTCATCACCCTAAGGGTTGCTTCTTTCAGTTTCCAGTTCCATCAGTGACACAGAAATGGTGGGTGCAGCCCCCATCCACTTGGAATCTGAAGCAATAAATGGGTTGTAAAAGGGGGATTTTCAAATCAACAACAGAAAGGGGTGGAGAAGAACTATTCTCACATTTCCACATGCACTTCAGGGAGGTTCCAACATCCTCACTGCCAGCAAAAGTCAACTGGGTGGCCTCTGTGGTCTGTTCGAAATAATGTTTTTAAACCCTTTTCATACTCATTATCTGTTTCATTAACAGGATATAAATTAACAATTCATTGAAACAACATCCCTTACAAATGGTATGAAAAAGGCCTAAATCTTATCTAAAACCTGCCATCATTATGTAAGTGTGGAAATTGGTAATTTGAAATTTATTTTTGTCTTTCTGTACATAAAGAAAAGCTTCACATTCTACCTTCAAAAATACTTAGCAAAACATAAGAATCCAGCACTACCCAAGCAAACCAAGAAAATGCAAGATTTAAATAGGAAAGAGATAATCTGTCTCTTAATATTGTCTCTTAAGAGATCATTTGTCTCTTAATTTCACAGATCAGGTTAAATTAGACATCATGGTCTAAAAGTCAGCTTCATACAGAAAACTGAAATGCAGCTGAAAATGTAAATGCTTTTTTGTCCCCTAGACCAGAAAAGCCCAAACTGACTGTAGTTGTGATTTATGACCTAGAACACTGGAAGTACTTCAAGTATTAAAATACAAACTAAAACTTAAAATAGAATCTTAGTGGAGATTAAAAAAAGAAAAACTATTGTTCCACCACTGGACCACAGTAAGACTTACAGAAAAAAATAAAACCCAACAACTTCCTTTTTGTTTGGCTTCAGATTAAAAAGTCTACTTTCATGCGACACTGTTTTAATCATGTCTTATGAAAACCTCACAAATAAAATCACACCAGCACATCCTTGAAGCAATGGAGTTACTACAATAAAAAATAACAAACAACAGGTCACAGCAACCTAAAAGTGTGTTAAGGACAGACTGGCCACTAGTAAAAGAAAATCATCTTGATTTCAGAGAATCTGTGGATCAGTAGGAACTGGGCAAGGACTCTGCCTGTGTTTCCAAGGAAGGGAGAGCACATCTACTTGACTTTCAGGACTCTGCTAATTAAGGCACACACCTTTCATGAAAGCAGCATGAGGCTTAATAACAGGCAGGGCTGGGTGAGCCAACCCACTCACAGGTGTGCCAGGGTACCTTTCAAAGAGCTGATCATGCGGGGACACCACTGCCCCAAGTAGTTCTCCAGGTCATCCCAGGCTTTTTTCAGCGTGGCATAGTATTGGATGTATCTTCCTAAATCAGAGTAGATGCTGGTGAAGATGGCTTTCCAGCTCTGATTCCGTCGGATTTTTTCCTCCCTAAGGGGACACGAAGGAAATGTGTTCAAATGCCAGCTTCAAGAGTCTTCTAAACCCGAGGAGTTGGTGTTTGTTATTCGGCAGGAACAAGATGCATAACATTAACCCAGGAACACTCTGTGCCATGTGAAGCTACACAAACTCAATTAATTCCAGCATCTATTCAACAGCAAGCTGGAACAGAATTAGGAAACATTTGGGGTACTTAGGGGAAAATTTAGAAACAATACTCCTTTACACAGAGTGCGTTCTGAACAGAGCTCTGTCTAGCAGTGAATCTTAGAGCTGGTGAAAAGCTAATTCACATCCTTCATTACTCAGCTTTTCTTAGCTATGGAGAAGCTGACAAAGTATCAGCTGGATAAGTAGACAGTGAGATGGACTGAAAATCAGCTGAACAACATGTCTCAGAAATTCATTTTCATAGGAAAAAATACTTAAAACAATCCCACTTACTCTGAAATGAGCCAGTATTTTTTGCAGTGTCTTTTCCACAGTGGATCATGGCTTGATAGCTGATTTAATCTTTGACTCAAATAGCAGCAACTATAAATATAAAACCATTAAATTTGATTGCAGCAAAACAAACAGGGAGAAATGCTGTATCACACATCACACTCTCATGAAATAAATGCGGAGTTTGAAAATGATTTAGCTGTCCTTTTAGAGTTGTGCTTACAATCGTTAAAATACTTCATCCCAGCTGTCTAAGTCAGGAACTACTTTTTCACACACTTAGGAACTGGCAGCAATTAAGTGCTTTTGTAAAGCAGGTCATCCTGTAGACCTACACCAGAGTAAACAGTGCCTGCAAGATTCCAGCATGACTCCACTCCACCAGTGGAAAGCATTCCAGTAGCACAGGCTAGCTGTGATTTAAGTCCCTTTTTTACCTGGATGATCAGGCTCTGCCTTATCTTTTCCACAGTAAGCTACAGAAACTATACAGTTTGAATATTACAAACTTACTTTCCACTTTAAATTGTTTAAATAACAAACTTTGAAGAAAGCCTCCAAAAGATACCATCAGTTCAGATGTGGCAGGATCACGTCCTCTGGTAGCTTGTTCTAAAGTGACAAGTGTGTGTTTCAAAGGCTGTGATTAACATCTAAATACCCCACATGAGGGTACCAAACAAGGTTCCTGCTTTTTTGAGGTTTTATAAACTGTTTAAACTGGAATTGTATTAGTATCTCAAAATCAAGCTCAACAAAGTGATTCTCCTGTATTCCCTGACATCACCCTTTCCATCCACACCCCCACAAACACATTCACTTCACACCTGGACATCTGGCTGTGCAAAAATTTTATGATATGGAGTTTTTTTATATTTTTTGGGGGGTGGGGAACTGAAATATCCCGAAGTCAAAAAGCCCTTGCAGAAATCTATTGTATTGGTGTTTATCAATCAAGCCTGTAATTTCTGGAAGGGAGTAAGTCACCACAGCATCACAGGAACATGTGGCTTCAAATGTGATAAAAGTGCAATTAAAGCCATTCTCACTAATTACACAAACCATGGAAAAGTTGGCACATGACCAAATATCTAAGGGCCACCATAACAACTGCTACAGTTTTTGCTTATGCTTAATCCCTTTTTTGCTGATATCCTAGCAGATTTCTCCCTAATGTCCTATCATTCTTGACTAATATTTATCAGGGGGAATAAAAAAACCCAAACCAAACCCCCCACATTTCTGGTAATATTTTGTTTTCTTTTTACACTTACTCCTCCTTCTTTGACTAAACACTGGGATTTCAATCACTGCCAAACCTTGCACTTGTCTGATGAGGTTTTACCTAAAACCACATTCTCATCTTCACTGTACAACTCACAAGCCTTCAGCCACCGAGCCCAAGAATCACCTGCCACTTTCATTCACGTTTTTCTCCTTGAAAAGTCACTCTATTTCATTTCGTTTGGTTTTCCTCAAACGGTGGAACACATTTACTAGCAACAAAACCACCCTTTGTTTGCCCGTAGAAACACAAGTTTTGGGGAAATACTGATCTCACAAATTTAGTTACTGCTTCATTCAGGTACAAAGCAAGCCAACATATAATGGAGGGGAGAGAAAAACAGATTCACTGAATGGTTTGGGTTGGAAGGGACCTTAAAGATCAACCAGTTCACCTGCCATGGGCAGGGACCCCTTCCACTAGACCGGGTTGCTCTAAACCCCGTCCACCCTGGCCTTGAATACTTCCAGGCACGGGGCAGCCACAGCTTCTCTGGGAAACCTGTGCCAAGGCCTCACCACCCTCTCAGTAAAAGGGAACATTTCATTTTGTTAGAAAAATGAAGGTAAAAGGGTGGAAAGCCCGCCGCTGCTGGAAGGGAAGGGTGCTCAGGCCGTGCCCTCCACACAGCGGCTCCTCCGCGGGCAGCCAAACCCTTTCCCCGCATACCCGGGGAGCGCTCCGCCCGCCGCGCCCGTGCCATCCCCGCGGGCCGCCCGTACCTCACCAGATCCCGGTAGTCGAGGAAGCTGAGGATGAGCAGCAGCGGGTCGGTGGGGAGCTGCTCCAGGCTGAGGGCTGAGGAAAGCTCCGTGTCCGGGCGCGCCGCCATCTTGCGAGACGTCCCCGGGACGCACCGCCCATCGCAGCTCCCTCCGCGCCGCCGGGGCAGCGCCTCCCGAGGGCGGGACGCCGCGGCATCCTCGGAGCTCCCCAATCCGCCTTCAGAACTCCCAGCTCTGCCCTCGGAGCTCCCCAATCCGCCTTCAGAACTCCCAGCTCTGCCCTCGGAGCTCCCCAATCAGCCTTCAGAACTCCCAGATCTGCCCTCGGAGCTCCCAAACCAGCCTTCAGAACTTCCAAATTTGCCCTCGCAGCTCCCAAGCCAGCCCTCAGAATTCCCAGATCTGCCCTCGCAACTCCCAGATCAGCCCTCGGAACTCGAAACTCAGCCTTCAGAATTCGAAACTCCCAAGTCAGCCCTCAGAAGCCCCATATCAGAACTCAGCCCTAGGAACTCCCAAATCAGCCCTCAGAATTCAGCCCTCGGAACTCTGAAATCAGCCCTCAGAACCCGAAACTCAGCCCTCAGAACTCCCAAATCAGCCCTCAGAACCCGAAACTCAGCCCTCAGAACTCAGAACCCCCAAATCAGCCCTCAGAACTTGAAACTCAGCCTTCAGAACTCCCAAATCAGCCCTCAGAATTCAGCCCTCAGAACTCAGAAATCAGCCCTCAGAATTCAGCCCTCGGAACTCTGAAATCAGCCCTCAGAACTCCCAAATCAGCCCTCCAAACTCCAAACTCAGCCCTCAGAACTCCGAACCAGAACTCAAAATTCAACCCTCAGAACCCAGTGCTTAGAATTCAGAACTCAGCCCTCAGAACTCAGCCATTGGTCTCCTGAAAATCAATTTATGTGCCAAGGGGTTTTGGTCGGGGAATGGTCTGCTTTTCACAAGATCAGTCTCTTAGTGATTTAAATGGACAGTAATAAATGGGCAAAACGGCAACTTTGAGGGGAAGAGGAGGTTTGGAGAATTGGTCATGAGAAAGAAGCTGAGGTCCAGAAAATGTGTGTTGTTCTTATACTCAAATCTCAGCCCTCGGAATTCAGCCCTCAGAACTCAGCCCTTGGTCTCTTGAAATTCAGCTTATGTGCTGAGGGGTTTTGGTCAGGGAATGGTCTATTTTTCACCAGATGAGCTTTTTAGTGCTGTAAATGGGCAGAACGGAGGCAGCTTGGGGAATTGGTAGTGAGAAGGAAGCTGAGGTCCGGGTAATTTGTATTGTAGCTATACTCAGCCCTCAGAACTCAGCCTTCAGTCTCTCGAAATTCAACTAATGTGCTAAGGGTTTTTGGTCGGGGAATTTTCATTTTTCACAAGATCAGCTTCTTAATGCTCTAAAAAGGACAATAATAAGGGGGCAAAAATGAGACTTTGAGAAGAGGGGGCAGCTTGGGGAATAGGGAGTATGAAAAGCTGAGGTCCAGAAAATTTGTATTATTATATTCAGCCCTCAGAATTCACGACTCAGAACTCAGCCCTCAGAACTCAGAATGTGACCCTCAGAACTCAGCCCTCAGTCTCTTGAAATTCAATTAATGTGCTAAGGGGGTTTGGTCAGGGAATGGTCTACTTTCCACAAGATCAGCTTCTTAGTGCTCTAAATAGACAATAATAAGTGGGCAAAACTGAGAATGGGAAAATAAACTTACTGAGTTGAATATAATAATAAAAAAGTGTTGCATCTTCAGGGTCACATTTTATAGGAAAAAACCACACAATGTGCGGCAGCTGCACAAAAAAATAGACGCTACTCTTTTTATGCCTCTCACCTCTAGTGAGTTAAATATTCTTATTTGAAAGAACGAATTATTTCTTCAGCATGATTTTACATTAGAAATCCTTTTCCCTCTTCTTTTTCGGGTATCAGTAGGATTTTAATGAAACAATTCATTGTCGTAGCAACGCTGCTCAAATAAGAACTGGAAAAAGGAACAAGGGGGTGGTTTTATGACTGCACTATTGCTAGCTGGTGGGGAGATTTTTGTCCTGTATAATTTCTGTAATTGTAAAGTTCCCTGCAGAGAAGAAAACACAATAGCAAAAGTATATTTAAAATGCTAGTAAAATGATACTAAGTGTGTTTGTCCTTGGGTTTGTGGCCCATGAAAATCTAATAATGCAGAGCCAAGAGAAGGTGCATAATTCTTTATTTCTGTCAGGTTTTGCCAAAAGCCTGGATAGTTTTGCTTCTAGCTCTTGCATAGATCCAAGGTGTTACTCAAGGGCTTAGGCAGTGGTGAAGATGGAGGTGGAGGAGCTATAGGAGTTAGTTATAAAAATTGATTATCACTCCTGGTCAGGCTGGAGGCTCCTCAGGTGCAGAAATGGCTGGCATTTTACTTTCCTAATGGATATCCTAACAGTTATGAAAAAAGCATAGTAAATCAGAAATATCTGTTCCTGAGACTGAAGGGAAAAACCAAAATCAACAAAACAAAAAGCAACCAACCGAACAAAACCCACAGAACCAAAAGCAAACATAAACCCACATAAAACTGTAGTATTTCGATGTTTTACCCACAGCAGCCTTCGCATCCTCCGTCAAATAACTGACAGCTGCAGAAACTGTGGCACCAGTAAGTCATCATGGAATTTTCCCAGCTCAGCCTAGACATAAAGGTTCTTTTCCACTTTAATAATGGAGCCTAATTTTTCTTCCATTATCACCAGTCATGGGGCCCAAATGGCCAAATAGATCAGAGGTACTCGTCAGGCTGAAAATTTCTCAGATTGCTCAGCGCATGCCATGTTTAATCTGTGAGAGATGATGAGGCTTGTAGCATCCTTCATTTATTTTTACTTCTTGAAAATCTAATGGAATGACACACTGGGGATCTTCACCACCAGGTGCTGAGTGTCTCTGGAAATTCAACTAATGTGCTAAGGTTTTTGGGAATGGTCTGCTTTTCACAAGATCAGCTTTTTAGTGCTCTAAATGGACATTATTACATGGGCAAAACGGAGACTTTGAGGGGAGGAGGCAGCTTGGGGAATTGGTAGCAAGAAAGAAGCTGAGGTCCAGAAAATTTGTGTTGTTATTATACTGCTCTTATTGGGTTTGTTCTTTGCTGTAGCAAAGATGCAATAAGGTCAGGGCTTCATAGGAATAACCAGGCAGTGACCTTGGCTCGGAAATCTGATCATGTAAAATTAACCAAAACACAAGGAGTGACTGTAATAAAGAACATGGAAGGAGCAGGGTGAGAAAATTAAAAACGGGAGCTGCACAATGCTGTGGTGACTCCAGTGAATCACACAAACATAAAGACAGTTCAGCAGTCCTTTGAACAGTGGGGGATTTACATACGAACTGATAACAAATCACCTCTTTAGGCTTCACAAGAGCGAATCTCAGATGAGATGTGAGAGATGACAGGGAGGGATCAGAGCCAGAACTTCAGGGAAATGTCTATGTGAAAAAACTAAGTATTGCATGGGAGCCTGTTGGACATTTTAGTAACAAATGGGATCTCTGACAGAGCACAGCTTTAAGCTGCTTCCTGACACAAGGAAACAACAGCTAAAAAAATCCCAGCCTTGTTATGGCCACGTAGACTCAGGACAAACCAACACCACCTGTCCCAAATCTCACACAGTGGTAAATTAGCCTTGTCAGCTCCACAGTCAAATGAAGTCCAAGGAATCTCCAAGAATCAACCAACGGACCTCATCTGGTGCTTACAAAGCAACTGGAGTCTGCTCCCAGCTTTCATCCTTCTGGACCATCTCCCATGTGGATGCTTTTGCCTGCATCAGTTGCCTGAGGTTATCAAAAAGCCATATCCTGTCCTCCCTGCTCTGGATCAAGGTGCTCTGTGGCTTCAGGCTTGTCTTTGGTAATTAGCGAATCTTTTTGTCTCAGATTCTTAGCTCCAAAACGGGTCTGAAATATTTATGTATGTTTGGAGAGTTTGGAATCCCACTTGGAGAGCAATGTTGATAGACTGGGCTTTTTTCCTCAGATCAAAGATTCCGTGTTGACACAAACTGGCATAGCCAAGTTTTATTCTTTCACAGCGTTGCTAAGCTCCAAGTTGGTTTTCTATTCATATCATCCTCTCACATTAATCAAATAGAAGATACTCCTACAAATGGAAACATTAACCTGGGAAAGTATAAAAGATAAAGTTTGTTTACTTTAGAGAGCATGGATGGCATAGAAAGGCACGATTCTTGCCTCAGGAGTATTTCTAATTTCACACACTTCCAGCATTTTCACTGTGTGATTCCCGACGTCATGACATGGTTCACGGCCTAAGGGATGTGCGAAAGCCCCACTGAAAGGGGCTGGAGGAATATTTCATGATCCCATGGAAAGTGCTGAGACCCTGCTTGCTTTGTGTGGGAGCTCAGGAAGTCTTCCTTTACCCGAGGAACATAGAGAGTAATGAGGCATCCCTGGACAAAACTCCTGCTATTGAGTCTTTCCTGACCTGAAAAAACCCCATGTGTATGACCCAGATAACAGCTCACTTTTCAGCTCCACACACTGTCCTTAGGTCATTAGCTGAAATTGTTAACGAGGGGGGCAGTCAGTCACGGCTGCAGTGGTGGGGTTTTTTGGCTACCAACTCCTCAAGCCGGAATACATTCATCAGAGCACGGCAACAACAAATGACTGAAGTGCTGAGCTGGATTTAGAGAGGTAGCACACAGATAAAAGCCTCCAGAAGCCCTTTGCAATTCCCTTAGTCATCCATTCCCACTGAAAGCTTCTCTTTGGGAGTTTCCAGGAGGCCTGGTGCGACCTTTGGTCGTCCTTTTGGTCAGAGCTCTTATCTGTGTAGTGCAGACCCGGCCTCTTTCTGCTTGCGCTCCTCCAAAGCGGTTTTTATGGGATAAACAAGCCGTATTTGCTGATGCACGTTTCCTTATCAGCCGGACAGCACGCTTCTCGTGCATGTTGGGTCACACTCGCTGATGGGCCAGCTCCAAGAATTCCAGGGCGGCTGCATCACGGCTCATTTGGCGCTCGCTCAGAGCCGTGGACTGCAAAAAATCACAGCCACGTTGTGATGGAGCCTTATCTTAGAGCCCACCAAGAGTTTCCCAGCCTTGCAAAGCATCTTTACATTGATGATTGCAGGTCTTGGGTCTCTTTACTGAGATAGCGACATGATAAGCACTGTTTTGGGGAGCTGTCACCATGCCAGACTGAAAACAACGTGCCTTATTGAAGGAGAAATTCACTTTTCTTGTGATGGTTTCTTTAGAATAGAAGTAAATAAGTAAAGCATTTCTGTATCTCAAAACCAGCTCACAGCTGTTACAAAATACATTGGTAAAGTTGTCTGAGACAAGATGCGAGACACATCTGAGGACAGAAGAAAACCAAAACCCTGTGAATTTTTACCAACCAACCCAAGAAGTTACAGCCCCGAAGAGGAAACATCTCAGGAATCACATGAAATGTGGCTGGTACAGAGCTACTGGGCTACAGAAGGAGTTATGTCTCTTGGGTCATGGCTTTCAAAAGTTACTTCTCTCTCAACACCGCAAAGCAACAGCTTTCCATCACCCTAGTCGTTTCCTGTTACAACATTCCTTGTTGCCTCTCCTCCAGTTCCAGAGCTTCCACAGGAATCAACCTTCTTTCAGTCCATTCCCCCTTGGTTACCGCTTTTGCTGCCTTATGCCAAGCTGTAAATGTAACCAGAATATGCCAGATACAGAGCAGAGGTGATGACAGAGCACTTAGCCAAAGGTGCATTCATTTTTTTCGTTAAAAAAAGAAAAACCTCTTCTCTGAAAATCTTTAAAAAATCGAAATTTGTCATGCATGGCCTGCTATGGGGCAGGGCTTGTGGCTTAAAACGGGAGTGAGAAATACAATAACACATTAATTAATGCTTGCAAGGCACTTGAAAATGGCACATGGTGTATGCTCCTGCAAACCACGTTGATTAATTACCATCAGAGATCTGCTGGTGTGTTAGGAACCTTTTGGAGATGTGCCTTCTCATTAGCCTGGTACAAAGCAACCCTCAGCAGGAGGGAACAAGTTGCTTCAAACACGGTTCAACTTTCTTCCAGTTTAATCTTCATCTCACTGACAGACTTCTGAATCTTAATTTAATTATAGTGCCTTAAATGTTTTGTGATATCATATCTCAATCTCTCTGTTCTGTGTCTTTTTATGGTTTTTTTAGTTGTTGTGGGACAGAGGAATAGATAATTTTTTCCAGTGTCCATTAAAATTCCCTTTGCCTGCAGTGCAGTATGTGCTCCATAAAAGAGATGAACCTGCTGCAAGTGAAATAAGCTGATGCTGCACTGTCTTTTTAGAGCAACAAAAATCTTTATAGATTATTTTCCCGAGTGCCATGAATCTCCTTCAAAGCCTTAAGTCACTGATACCAATTAATAAACTTAATAGTCTCATTTTCAATTCACATTCAGGCCGTACAGAGCGTGTGCTCTGGCAGATGCTTGAAAGCTTTGCCTTTCAGAGATAAAATGTTACCTTGTGTGTGATGGGGGTGCCAAAGGGAGGGTGATTCAGGAGCAGAAAGACCCGTTAAAGTGCAGCACCTGAGGCCTCCTTGTTTTCTGAATTTACAGTCTCAGGCTGGCAGTCGTATAAATGAGTGATGCTCTCTGACGTTCTCTTCCAAGCAGGCAACGAAATTGGCAGGGAGTCTTGGGTTTTGTGCTGATGTGTCCAGAATTCAAATAATTTCATTCTGGGCTGTAATGACAATTGGAGGCAGAGTATTACCTTGAGAAGAGAAGGGAGAGACGGCTTCTGGATCCTGTATTGAATTAACAACCGATTCCCATTTACTCTCTCCGCTGAAAACTCTATTATGCAGGGCTCTTATTGCCCTTTTTCAAGGGCAGGGACTTAAAAAAGTGGTATCGATGGTAATGCTCTCATCTTCCTGCCATGACACTGAATAATGAGGACAAAGAAGGGGAATCTTGACGGATGATGCACCTTTTAAAATACTGCTGATAGTGAAAACACAGAAAGGACGACGCATTTCAGTATCAGTGATGAAGTCATATTCAGATTTTTGTGCTTTTTGCTTAGGACTTTAAATCAGCTTTGCTTTCATTTGTGCGGTTGTTTTCAGAACATTTTATTTTCTTGTTGTTGCAGGAGAGAGTCCGTACTGCGAGGAGCATAATTGAGATGAGGTAAAGTGTTACTTATACTAATTCCAAGAGAAATCTGCTCTCTCTCCTCCTGGACTCGGAGAGCAAGCGTTGGGAATCTGTCAGGGGTAAAGTCCAGCAACAGACTGGTATCATTATTTGGGTAGAGCAATACTGCTGCTCAAGTGGAGGCTCTTCTGGCACTTCCCAGTTCAGCTTAAGCTCTTTCTAAAGTTACATGGACTGAATAAAACTGGTGGTCTTATAAAAAAATTATCCCCACTGTGGACCCTTCTTTTACAAGCGGGTCTAAAAAATATACTTCCCAGTGTAAACTAGACCTTACACAAAATAGTGAGTGTGTTTGCATTGGGAAGTTTTATGGAATAAGTGAGAACATCTCCATTCTGTGGGTGGGTAAATGAAAAGCAAAATATTGAACTACCTTGCCTAAAGTCACTTTCTGAGGTGAGAACAAAGCGCGAGTCCTGGTCTACTTAGTGCAAAACTGCAAGGTCTCCCTCAGTTACTGACACTCTTCCCTGATCTCAGCCCAGATGTAAACGATGCCCCTTGCATTAAATTTTCAGTCAAAGTTTTCTGTGAGGTGGAATCATGAAAATCAGCCCTGGTGCTGCTCACACTGTGTGTACGTGTGACAGAACCTGAAGAACCATTGTGCACCTCCGCCCTAGCTCAGCATCCTGGTTACACCCACCAAGCTGTGTAAATGAACTCATTAATTAGTTTAGGCTTTGTTTCTAGCTGGACAGAATATTTGCAAGGAGCCACTGTGAATGAAGAGAGCTGTTAGCTGCATTTTCCTTGCCTTTCCTTGCCTCTGCTGGCAGGAATTTAGGCTAATAATTATAATTATAACCAGCTGCTTGTGGCCTCCAGAGGTCAGCATATCACTGGAAAATAACTAAATATCAGCGCCCTCAAACTATACTTTGCAAGCATGATCTCATTAGGTGTAGTTTCCAATTTCACTGACAACAAGATTTAAAGGGTTTGTCCCCAACTCTACTTGTGACAACAAAAGCAAGAAAAGAACTCTCAGAATATCCATTGTAAAAGTCAGAACATTGTCATTGACCGGTGGATGGGACATCCCCTGGGTGACAAGTTTATTGAGAATAGTCAAGTAGATATCCATAGGTTTTGGTGCTATTCCTGATGTGTCAGCAGTGATGGAGTGAATGGACCTGCCAAGCACCTTCTGGGTGGGTGCCAGACTTGCTCAGTTGTGGGAAAAGCTTTAATTTTTTAGTGTCTTTCAACACAACTTGCAGTTCTAGTCCCACTCTCAGAAAGAATAATGTAGAACCAGAGATGAGAAATAAGAGTTTATCAGAGGCATGGAACAGCTTTCAGGCAAGAAGAAACTTAAGACTATTCACCTCAGGAAAAATAAGCTGGCGAGAATATGATATCATAGAATCATGGAATGGTTTGGGTGGGAAGGGATCTTAAAGATCATTGAAATGAATTCTTTCTAAATACATTTATTAGCTCTCGTGATATTATCCTGGATTTCACAATCCAGACCAAAATCAGGATGAGCTACCTTTCTAAAAGACCCAAGTCTTACACAGTCTGCAAGATCAGACAGACTCAATCTGTTGCAAAACACCCAGAAGCAGCCTCAAAACATCCTCATAAACACCAAAGAGCCTTGGTGTCACACAACACTAATTTCTCCTACAGCACAATCTAATTTCTTAGCATGAAGAGCACAAGATTTACTGAGCCCTCAGTGTTCTCACATTTGTGCTTTGAAACGCAACCTGAAGTGGATCCAGCTGTAGGCAAAGAATAGAAACCCTGCTACAAAAAAAAAATTAATAATACAAAAAAACACCAGCACAACTCAAAAAAAAGAGAAAGAACAATACTCAAATCTTTCATTATTTTTATTAAAGCTGCAGAGTCTTACTACACACAACAAATATTTTATTGATATAATCTAAGTTAATAAAATAGTTGAACAACTCTTTAGATTTATATTTGTATAGAAATGATCTGGGGAACATCTCGTCTTGAGACAGCAGTGCCCGGAAACAACTATTCAGCAGGGTTTTTTAAAAGAAGAGTTTGGGACTAGAGGATGCACTGTTCATTCTCAAAGGAAAAAGAAAAAATCCATGCAAAAATAACCCCCACCCTCCTGCTGCTTCCTCTCCCACCCAAAGCGCGAGGCCATATGGAATGACCACGCGAGGGATGGCTCTTTCTTTCCAGTGTTTCTCGCCACGCCTACTGTGGGAGCTTGTGATCTAAACTCAGCAATTAAAACGAGACGAAAAGAAAACCCAATTGCACAATCCTAGTCTGCAGGTGACAACGTCATAACATCTCTTTACAGAAGTCCCTACTCTGTTCCAGTTGGGAGGATGGGTTCTGGTGCTGTGTCCGTCCCTGACTGCCAGCTGATGTCAGTTACTGTCCGTACTGTGAACACAAGTCAGTCTAGCTACTATTGCTTTGCTCTCCCTCCTTCACCTGGGTGTAGTTTACATTCTACGTAGCACTGCCTGCCAAGGGCCGACTGCATGGTGTTTCCCCCCCCGTTTCAAAGGCCACAGCTCAAGGGATGATGTCCTCGGTGCGGCTGGGCCCGGGAGGTGTCTGTCACAGACCGCCGGGCACGTCCGTGCTAGATCATGCCATTGATCTTAGTCCACTCGTAGATGTCCTGCTCGCACACTATGTCCGAGTTGATGAGGAGGTACCTGTCCCCCACACAGAAGTGCTTCTGGCAGGCGGCGCACTTGAAGCACTCCAGGTGATACACCTTGTCCTTCACCCTCATGGTCATCTCGTAGGCCCGGATCCGCTTCTCGCAGGAGGCACACAGCCCATCCTGGCCAAAGAGCCTGCAACGACACGGCAGAGAGGTGAGCACAGCTCCTTTGCTGGCCAGCTGGGGAAAACCGAATCAAAACGAGAGCACAACATCCTTGATCCATCAGGACCGGTGCTGAGTTAGAGGGAGGTCACGTGGAAAGCTGATGAGCGGAACTGGAAACTTTGCAACACCAAAAATTGAAACAGGAAATCCAAGCTACTCACCTTGGATAAAATCACAGACTGGGTTGGGTTGGAAGGAAATTTAAAGTCCATTCAGTTCCACCCCCTGCCATGGGCAAGGACACCTTTCCACTATCCCGGGTTGCTCCGAGCCCCATCCAACCTGGCCTTGAATACTTCCAGGAATGGGGCAGCCACAGCTTCTCTGGGCAACCTGTGCCAGGGCCTCACTGCCCTCACAGGGAACAATTTCTTCCTTCAAATCCAATCTAAATCTATTCAAACCTATCAGTATAATTGATTTCTCTGATCAATGACCTTATCCTGAATTGGAGGAGCAAAGGTTCCCCGGAGCACTGCATGAAGTTGTGCCATACCAATACTTCCACTTCTGTGATCGACACAATTTACCTTTTGTTGATAATTTCTGCCTTTCTTAAGCTGTTGCTCTGTAGTTTACAGAAAGGAGTCCAGACAAGCCATGGTCTAAGGCTCTCCTGCCTTTGGTCTGTGGCTCCACACTGGAAATTCTTTCAATCATTTCTATATCCATGAAGGCACTCCTGATCCTTGAAGTCACTCCTGATGGGTTTCAGAAGGACACATTCTAAGACCTCCTAGATACCTATGCTAGCCCAAACAGTTTTATGATGTGGACATGGGGAAACCCTGCTGAGGTCCTCATGATATTGTCCATGAAAAGGAGCCTCTAATGAATGCCCTGCAGAGTTTATTAAGTGAAATCAGTAATAAAGAAGCATGAATATATTGATATTTTTTCTTAAAAGGGAGGAATGCTACAGGTGATGTGTTCAGTGTATACACCCATTGAGTTTGACTTCTAAACTTCCATACTAATTCTGGAAAGACTTTTTCTGCCTCCTACACGTCTCCTGCATGTGCTATGCCTGATTTCTATCATCCTCTGAACTGGAAAAAGGATGTCTGGTAAATTAAAAGAGACCTTGAAGGAGAAAGAACCTAATTCCTTTTGTCCACCAGGAGATGTCAGTGTTTACTTCTGCCCAGTGAAAGTAATGCTCAGGTTACACAAAGGTTGCCAAATTTTTCATTAATGAGGGAAGATATTATCTGTTGCATTATTAAATAAATAAAAACGTTGGATTTCACTGCAAGAAAATGCATTAACTGTATTGCCATACTTCCTGTCGCTTCCATTTTAAGATGAAAAGTATCTGGGAAGTGTAATTAACACTGGATCACTGCTCGATTTTCAAGTGGTCCCATTAGCAGAACTCAGTCCTTAATTTCTGCCCAGCAAAATTCCCATCAGCAAAGCTCAGGGACAGCATAATTAGGAATTCCACTGAGGTTTTGGTTTAGTTTTTATTGGCAGGTAAATTAGCCTTCAGTAAAAAGGCTGGAAAAATACCAAATATCATTATTCTGTTCCACAAACCTCCTGACACGTTAGGGATCCATGAGAAGAAATGGAACACAACCAGCACAGCAAAGATCAACAGATTTTAATCAAGAATGTAAAGATCCTTTATTATCAATTTTTGTGAAATATCTTAGTCTCCAATTAATCCCTTACTTACAAATTTTGGCAAAACAGGTGGGCAGAGAGTTAATGATGGAAACACCCATAACAAGTGTATTTTTAGGATCTGGTTCTACAAAATGTGCAAATTCTTGCTTGTTCAGCTCCAGGCTTAAGAATGCTAAAAACCCAAATGATCCTTCACCTCTTACCTGGGTTTAAACACCTTTCAGCTCCAAGGCAATGCTGGGAGAAGCACAGAACTCCTTAAAATCATTCAGGGAAGCAAGTTCCTTGTCAGCTCAGTGGGAGATGGCTGGAATTCAGCCCCTTCTCCCAATTTCTGCTTGCCAGAATGGCCCACTGAGCCTGCATGGTTCACCTGGAGCTATGGGGTTAGGTCTGTGCAGAATGACGGATGCCAACAACTCTGACTCTGATGACTTCTTTCTATATTCTTCACATTATCAAATAATTCTGCTTTGTCCACAACATGTAGCACTGCTTTCATTTTCATTAAAAATGCTTTTTTTCCTTCCAGTTATTTAAAGATTTAGCTATAAAGAACTCCAAGTTGTTGATCTAACCAACACTGATAATCTCTAGTTTTATCGATAACTTACTGAAGAATACCAGCAATACTATAAAGCATCTGCATATCAATCCCAAAAATACAAGGATGGGCTGAGGGAGTTGGGGCTGTGCACCCTGGAGAAGGCTCTGGGGAGCTCCTTTCACTGCCTAAAGGGGGTCCAGGAGAGCTGGAGAGGAACTTTGGATAAGGGATGGAGGGATGGGACAAGGGGGAATGGCTATAAAGTGGCAGAGGGTGTGTTTAGTTGGGATATAGGGGAGGAATTCTTCCCTGAAGTGAGGCCCTGGCACAGGCTGCCCAGAGAAGCTGAGGATGCCCCATCCCTGGAAGGCCAGGCTGGAGGGGAATTGGAGCAACCTGTCCTAGTGGAAGGTGTCCCTGCCTGTGGCTGAAACCAGAGGAGCTTTAAGGGCCCTTTCCAACCCAAATGATTCAGGGATTCAACGACAGGAGCCCGTACTGCAAACCTGAGCTTGCAGATGCCATTCCACCCATGACTGCTGCCAGGCTTTGAGAGCCATTCCAAACGAGTCCCTTGTTCCTAGCTGTACTCAGCAAACAACGGGAAGGAAGGGGCAGGGGTGTGAGGAGCGGGATGCGTACCTGAGATAGTCCCTCCGGCAGAGCTTCCTGCCCAGTTTGTAGTAGAGGCGCCTGCCCACCTCGCCGAGCCGGCAGCCGCACAGGTCGCAGCTGAGGCAGTCCTCGTGCCAGTACTGGTCGATGGCCTTCAGGAAGTAGCGGTCCCCGATGTTCTGCTGGCACCCCCCGCATGTCAGCAGCGACGGGGGGATCTGCAGCACCTCATCCACCGGCTCCCTGCGGGAATGACACAACCATTGGACGAGGGAAACCCACTCCGAGAGCGTCCGTGCAAGGAGAAGGAGAAGCAAAACAAATCGCAAGCTTAGACAGGTTAAGACAGGGATGATGCCCTTGTTTTTGCTCATTTGCACCAGGACTAAGAAAGGCACCCAAAGGATTTCACACTTTCCATTGGGAGATGGAAATTTAGAGACTAAGTTTGATGGTGTCACTTCTCAGAACAGCATTGAATGAATAAATACAACAGTTGATTCTGTTGCCCGACTGGTTTAAGTTTCGCTGCTGGTTTTAATAAAGCCAGAATTTTACCTCATATTGCTGCAGGACTTCTTTTTTCCCTTAGCCAAGGACATGAATCTCCTGGGATGGGTCTATGCCAAAATCCCTCAATTATCTGGGATTTACACATCCATGAGTGAAAGTAGGCACAAATCTTTATTGTGATATTAGCACTCTTTATGCACCTTTTGTTGTTCCTTTTTCTAAAAAGCTTGGAGATCTAGGATAATTCTGGTAAAAGAAGTGAGAATTTTCTTCAAAGCTACTCTCTTAAGGACTTTGGTGTCTTTTGGGGTAATTTTACAACATTAAAAAAAAAAAAAAAACAGCAAAAATTTAAAAGAAGGTGCCTGAACTCAGTTTTGTAATGTTTTGTGCTTCACCCAAACCCCAGAGAAGTCAATCAAAAAATCCACTGGATCCATCCCTTAAGCACTTGCTTCATTTCAAACCTGTGGCTTGTAGAGTGGACCCCGAATGTTTTCATGTTATTGGATCAGCGCTCCAGCACAGAGTCCCCGAGCAATTTGCTTCTGTCATTGGTCTGTCCTCCCCTGGGCTGGTGGGGGCAGAGGAGACCTACGATGATGAAGAAGCTCTGCTCCCAGTTTCCAGCAGGCAATAGGAAAAAAATTGTATTACTCCTGCTTATTTACTGGATCAGCAGTTTTCTGGGCAAAAATGACTTTCTTCAGCAGGGAGGAACGACCTCTGGTCAAGAAATTCTGGGCTGAGAAAGTGATCCTGCAGTTTTTATTTAGGCAAGCTGAGCTCTGAGATATTATCTGGTTATATTCTGCTCTGCTTTCTCCCTTCTAAGTTTAAACTACTGTGCCCTGCAAGCTGTGTCGTAACACCTCTGTCCTGCCAGCTCTCCATCCTGTGAGTTTTCATTAAAATCATGGGCAACTCATGATCAGGCCCTACTTTTTCCAAATTTATCCTTTGGGGCCGCATACTCCCTTTCTTAACACATGGGCTCCACACTGACAACTTCTGAGAGCTTTCCAATAGAAGGAAGCACACATCGTTTTCCTTTATTATCCGTTATTTGAAACTCTAGAGTGTACCCCAAAATATTTCATCTGAGGGGTGTTTGGGAGTCCCAAGCCAGGTTTCTCTGAGAGCCCTAAGCTCCGGAACAGCCAGACGGATGTTTATGCAGAGCAGCATTCCTGGTTTACGCATTAGGCTTTTGATGTCCGTAGATTTCTAAGCCAGCACTTAAGCCACCAGAACACAAGGCAGGTAAATAAATAAAGATTAAAAAAAAACTTTGTAGTTGAAAGCTGGACATCATTAGGAGCTGGGATTAGCGTTTCTTTAAAAACAGCATAAAAGAAAATGTACCATGTAAAACATCATGGAATGAAGTGATTTAATGCCCAAAAGCAGCAGTTCCCATGTGCTCGCTCCGGGCTCCAAGCAATGGCATTTTTAGTATCTCACAGGAAACAAACCACGAATGACTCAATTTACTGAGAGCAATGTTTTAAGCGTTATCTGGAAACGGAGATTTTATAATTTATTTCTTTTTTTCCTTCTCTCTTATCGCCATCCCAGACAAGCCTAAGCGCAGTTAATTAGCACGTACAGGGCTGAAGTGACCCTGGGTCTGTGCTGCGCTGCCATCCCTGGGTGTGCGTCAGGGACGGGACAGCGGGAGCACAGCCCGGGAGAGAGCCTGGATCTGGACACGGGAGCCGGTCCCTTCCCTGAGTGGGAAATGCAGGGAGGGAAATTCCCATCTTCCACTTCCCGTCCATCAAGTCTGTCTACATGCCCTTAGCAGAACACCCAGCCCCCACCAAAGCTTTCTACGAGCTCTTGGAAGTTGCATTATGAAAACGTGGAAGTTGGGCACCCGCAGATAACAGCCCTGACCTTTCACTGATCGGCTGCAGCGAGTTGGGCAGATCGGGGATGGGGCGGAGAGGGTCCCTCGGGATGGAAAACCTTCAAGCTTGGGAAGCGGGATGCTGTCTCTCCCGCCGAGCATCCCCACCACCCCGCGGTGGGATGAGCGAGGGGGAGATGCCGTGCCCGGGGGGAATTGCGCCCCTCTGCTCCCGGCTGCTCCTTCCCACAACTTGGGGGGCTCTCCCCAAGCTCCCCCGCACCGTCAGCCCCGCGGGTCCCCGCTGCGGGGGAAGGGGGGTCGGAGAGGCGGGGGCTGCCGCCGAAGCCCTCCGGGGCTGCCGGGCACACAATGCCGGCGGCGGCTCCGTCGGGGAGGACGGGTGGCACCGCCAGGCTCCCGGGGACCATGGCGAGCGCGGCGACCGGGGAGAAAAAGCGCGCACTTACTCGGAAGGATCGAGGCTTTTCCTCTCGATGGCCGATGACATTGGCAGGGCCGGTTCCTTTGTGGCGTGCCGCTGGTGGGCTCTGCCCCCGCCGCCCCCGCAGAGGCTGTCTGCTCGCGGAGCCTTGTCGCCAGCCGCGCTGCCCCGCCGCCCCGCGATGACATTCACAGGATTTCCTCCTGCAGCACCGAGACAGAGAGAGAGACACAGGGGCTGGGGCTGCGCTCNNNNCCGCCACCGCGGCTCCGCGCCCGGCGCTCAGCGGCTCTGCGCGGGCAGCTCCGCACACGCTCCGCGCCCGGGCGGCAGCGCTGAGAGCGGCGGCAGCCGCATCTCCGGGATTATTATTACTCCGTGGCTCAGCCCCGGCTCTCTGGTTTCATTTCCTTTTTCCTGATCACGATTCAAATACAATAGAAGGAAATCACACTTAAAGAGACAGCTGCCCGTTTCTTAACTGCACTCCTGGGGATTCGGCAATACAAACAGCAGCATCACGACTCGCTGGGTTCCTTAAAGAGACAGAGCGGGGCTCCCCAGAGCCAGGGCTGGGGGCTGCCGAGGCGTTCTCACGTTATTCATTCCTTACTAACGCTGTCTCTCTGGGCAGGCAGGTGGGCGACCCGAGAATGATCCCAAGGGCTGGAAAAAAAATAAGCGTCTGGTTCCGGATTGTGCCGCCTTCTCAGCTGCGCACAAGAGCGGCACTCACCATCCCTCTCCTCGCCCTCTCCCTCTCTGACACGAACACGCACATGCCCACACGCACACATGGGTTTGTACGGCACTTCGAGAGCCACAGGTGCAGATCCCAAGCATTATTTGGCCACCCAGAGTTCAAACTGGTCAGCTCAGTTGTGTCTCATTTATAGCCCCGAGTGAACATTTGCTTCCAGGCACCCCCCGGTTCTCGGCAAGCCGTGTAACAAATTTACACCCTGACACCGTGTGATGTTAATGAGCTATAAAAGCCGGCGAGTACCAAGTATCGATCTGTAATTAATCCAAGAGAGGCTAAAGATGGGGAAAGTCTTGTCTGAATATGTCTATTTTCCCTCCCACCCTTCCTCCTCTCCATCAGCACATCCCGGAAAGGACTGATTTACAGCGCCGGAGTGAAAACTATTGCAGCAACCCGAGCCTTTGCCAGTCTCTGTGGCATTAGACACTGGCCCTTGCTGGAGGCAGAGTTCTGGATGAGATGAACTGCTTGCCCTGTTAATTCCTCTAAAAACAGTGAAGAAATATCTGTAATAAAGCCCCGGAGAGTAGTAGTAGCAATATTTCGCCTCTATATTAATTCCCAGAAGAGAAATGTATTTGATGTCTATTTTTATGACTACATTCTCTTTTTTTCTCCAGCTTTTTGGCAGCTGGGGATATAATATCTGCAATACATTAATGAGCCCGATCCAAAGATTAGTAATGTCAGCAGAAGGACTGTTATTCCTTTCAAGGAGCTTTGAACCAAGCTCTTGAAATACTTTAGAGCTATCACTGGTCATTAGAACACATCTTTCTTATTCTTTAAACACATTATCTCCAATATATTTTAAGCTATTACAGCAGGACAGTCGCTCTCATTTCTGTTGAAGGAAAAGGCTCTTTTGTTAGGTTTTCGCAGACAGGACTGAATTACATGATGACTGTTTAATTTCTGGTGTGTTTACCCTGTGATCAGCAAAGTAAAATAAATGTAAATCTTGCCAGAAGACTGAATAACTAAGCTATTGCAAGACTCCACCAAAAAAAAAAAAAAAAAAATCTGCCAGGAACTTCACTTGGTTAAAAAAAGAGTCAGAAATTGAATTAAAGGTGACTCAAAAACATGCAGAAGGACATCAAACGTGTTTAAAAAAACCCAAGATATTTCTAGGAGTTTGGTTTCTCCTGTGTCTCAAGGTTAAATGAAATATAAACTCTTAAAATATAAAAGGCAAAATTTCCCTGATGGTTGGGGCACTCATATTCTGATAAACTCCTGATGGAATAATGTGAGCAATTCCATAATGCCAGTAAATGTTCTGGTCTCAGAAGTTGTGCACACGCTGCAGACACACTGGCCTGCTGCCCCCCTTCTATTTATTTTCCCAAAATTCACAGGAAATTAATATATTTAAGACCTCTG
Source organism: Falcunculus frontatus (assembly GCA_013398115.1). Taxonomy (NCBI): domain Eukaryota; kingdom Metazoa; phylum Chordata; class Aves; order Passeriformes; genus Falcunculus; species Falcunculus frontatus. The sequence goes on along the minus strand of VZRV01006487.1, from coordinate 122,062 downwards.
TCCCTTTGTGTAGCTAAAAGAGTTCAAAAGTTTTGGTGAGGGACAAAAGCATCAACATTGGCACATAAGGAATTACTTAATTCCTTAGAAAAACAACATCAAAATGAGGACTTACAATACACGGTGACCAGCGATTACTGGAAAATACAATTTTTAAAGTTTCACAACTCTTTGCTTTTCTCAGACCACCTCAGGTCTGGCAAATAATGAGATATTTCTCATATTCATAGTTGAGCACATGCGCTGATGGACAGACCAGGATCATTCTCTGCATTGCCAGATCAATCCTTCACCTGCAGAAAGCTTTTCTGCATAGAATCAGTGGAGCAATGAGCAGTGTAGAAGCTGAAGAGGACAATTTGTACGTGTTTCATCTTTTCAGTCAGATCCAGAACAAACTTTCCTAGATGAAGTCAGATCTTTAAGCACAGAACTCGTGATAGTGCTGGGATCACTCCATGGGCCTGCAAGCACCATCTGTCTCCTCATCTAAAGTAATTGTAATTAAAACGGCGAGATTATTTCTTGTTTTCTCTCGATCCTGTGAAGGAGAGATGCCAGGCAAAGTCGTGAGCAAAGAAAAGTGGAAAAAAAAGCTGGATTTGCAGCAAAAAGTTTAGCAAGAAGGTCTTTGGAATGCTAACCAAGAGCTGCATCTTCAAATACCTCTGAGGAACAAAGCCACACACCTTTTTGGGACAATTCCATTTTCATTTATTGGGTTTCCATATAATAAACTCTTGCTCTGGACAGTGAAATTTGGCCTTTCCAGCTGAGGACTTTCTGTCCCACCAGAACAGAAGACCAGTAATCAAGAAGGACTTCTTTTTCTTCACCTTGAGCAAGTCCCTTAATACCTCTTTGCCTCAATTTTCCCATCTGCAAATGTTTACTTTCCTCAGCGGAATTGGCTGTTGATTGACTTTTGCCTCCCGCTGAATAACGTTCCCAAAGACAAAGCGTTATTCAGCGCTGGAATTGGTGGTGCCGACACTTCCTGCCCAGGCACAAAAAGACAAGCACTATTTTTAGTGAGGGCTTTTCTTTCCATTGTTTCTTTCTCTGTGAAGCTGGATTTTCCAGTGCTCTTCAGTGTGGCTTTTTGTGTGTGTGTGTGTGTGTGTGTGTGTGTGTTCATTGATTGAAAATCCTGAGGGATGAGTTTTGGCTTCAATTAACTTTTATTAATAAAGATCACGCTATAGACTAATTATTGGAGCATGGCTGAGGTCAAATCTGCTGTTAGAGATGGTATTTAGCATTCAGGGCTTGGAATAATGTGCCATGAATAAGTCAGCTGGACTTTTCTAGATGTTTCTCTATAAGAATTTAATGTAAAGCGGCATCATTTCTATGAGTGGCGTAATCTAAAGAAATAGCTCAATGTGCCCGTTTCCAAAGAAACATCCTCTCTTGCACTCAGGGAGTATTTTCAGCTTGGTTTTGGAAGGCCACAGCATCGTCACCACCACTCAGCCTCAGGTTGTTCCTACCTTTATTCCTTTGGTATATCCCATCTTTATCCCTCCTATAGCTTATGGATACTATTGAGCTGTTTCAGGTCACCCTCATTTAGAGAAGTCTGTGTTCAGTAAGATTAACTTTGCTGCCCTCAATAGCCAGTAATGCTGGTTGCCTAAAAATGCAGTTTATGAAGATTGAAGTCTCTGCATAGATGGAAGAATTAAATCTCGGCGACAGTGGCCTAGATTTTCTGTTCATGCTTTCTGTGGGAGAGAAAAGTCAGGACCGTGACTAAAGGTGAACAATTAACATGAAAGGTGGCATAAAGGAACCAGGATTTCTGGAATTTGGGCTGTCTTCTGCTGCTGAGCCACCATTTGGTGATAGAATCACTGCTGCACTCCAATCCACCCATTTGCAAGAATTCTCCTCTTTCCCACCTCACACTGGACTGAAGCCTTGACCTGCCAGCCTTTGGGATGGGGCTCTGAAGAAGTGGAAATTTGGGGGTTGATTTGGGTTTTTTGAGCACAAATTTGTACCCCACAGAACAAGAACCTTGGTCTCTCTTAAAGAACACAGAATATTTGAGGAGGAATTTGGAGGTTGGAACTGGAGGATCTCTAAGGTCCCTTCCAAGCCAAGCCATTCTGTGATTCCATGATTCTATAAAAACCAGCTGCTGCTGAGGAGATGGGGCTGTGCCACTGGAGAATCAATGCTCTATCGATAGTTACTCACATCACCAAAGTGTCACATTAATGGTATGAAGGGCACCACATAATTCAAAGACAAAAAACCCAAAAGAATTATATTTATTCCCTTTTCATGAATCTGGAAATTTTGTTTCACTCAGTAAGTTCTGTTCTGGTCTGTGTGCTCTCCAAGAGAGCTGTTTTGATTTTGTTGGGTTGGTTTTTTTTCATATCAAACCCTCCTCATCATTCTCCTAATTAGCAGATTTTCCAGCCTCCCTTGGGACAGAGGTGGATAGGGAGGATGAGGAGTTGTCACCGAGTGATGACCACATGCACTGACTCGAACACACTCTGGAGGCTTCTGGCCAAGTGTGACTCACAGAACTTACAGACTCCTGACCGAGGACACACTTCTCTTTTTGGGGCTTAACCCTTCCTTTGAACTGGAAGAAAACAAACCAGAACAATAAAAACCACACTCAGGGTGAGGTCTGCCCTGGGACTGTGAGGTCCAGACGCCAGATAAGGATCCTGGTGCATAAAGAGGTGGCAGCAGTTACAAAGTTTTGGCTTGTTTTGCCTTATTTTCTCCCACAAGCAGCAAAGATGAGGAAAAAAAATACCACCCAGCCCAGTAACTGTGGTTATAGCCCAGAGAAATCGTCAGCTGCAGATCACATCAGGGATGATGAAAAGTAAGTTACAGGCAGTCAGATGAAGGGATATTTCACTGCAAAAACGTGAAAAGTTCCCCGTCCCCATTTCCTCCCTCTTCTTTTATTGATTTCTCTTGCTGCCTTGCACGCAAGCCAGATCCAATTACTCTGTCATGGTTTTCATAAGGCTACTGCTCTACACCACAGTCCTTTCAAGTAATTCCTCCTTTTTCCACGGTAAATACTCTCTCCTATGCTGATGCATGGGAATGACCCCAGTGGGGCACTGGGGAGAGTTTTGGGTTTGGCATTAAACATCCCATCCCAACCCATTCATATCAAGGGAGAGACACATCTGAACCAAAATGGGCTTTGAGCTGGACACACAAATACTTCCAGTTTAGAAAATAACCGGTGACTTGGGAAAGCAATTCCCTCAGGGAAAATTCCAGAGGGAGTCATAGACAACCAGAGACTGTAGCTCAGGCTCCCCTGTGTATATGCACAGGCATGGATACATCTATACATCTATATATTTATGTATTTATATATATTTTTTACACATTTCTGTGTAGTATGTATACAATTATGCATTTGTGAACACAGAGGCACTTGCAGACTTGCAGGTCTTCATCTTTTGCTCCTTTCCAAGCTGTTTCCCTACAAAAGCAGCTTTTCCAGATTACAGGCTCCAGTCAACACACTCCTTCATGTTATCACCTGGGAGAGGCACCAGGTAGATTCAACAACCTTGGCACTAACCAGCAAAATTACCAGGAAATCTGACATCATTCCAGGAACCCATCAGTCCTCTCGTTCCCCCATGGAACATTGTTATTTCTGGTCTTCATTCCTTCTGGGTTTCCTTCTATGCAATGAAGCAATATTCCCTAATTAAGTGCATTAGGAGGTGGATCTAATGAGGAAGTCTGGTGTCACCTAGTTCACATGGACCAGGGAAACAGTGAGAACTCCTGCTGAGGGGCTGCCCCATCCCATTGCACAGGCAAATCCCCAGGAATACATGGCCTGGGGACTGTATAACCGTGGAATCATGGAGTGGTTTGGCTTGGAAGGGACTTTGAGGGACCATCTCATTCCAGCCCCGCTGCCGTGCACAAGAAGGAGCCGACACTTCACGTGCAAGCACCGTGGACCTTTGGAGAAAAAGCAGCCAGAAGGAAAACAAACATCTCGATTCACTGTTGTTCCAGGAGCTCCAATTAAAGCTGCAGCGCAGAGGAGCCACGTTCACCTCTGCGCTGCAGAAGCTCGAGCTCAGCTTGCAGAATCAGCGCTTCCTTTCCCACATTCCCTGTGGAAATTCATCCGACGTGATTCACACCGTGAGTCTGTCCAAGGTTCATCCACAGACCTGTGTGCTGGACCACTTCACATCCCCTAATTCACTTTCCTCTACTGGCCTACCTTCCGCTGACGAAATTTCATCACTTGGGAATGCCTGATGCATCCTTGAAATTCCTTCTAATTTTTTTTCCTACCTAACAAGGCTCTGTCCCAAGCATACCAGCCACCTAATTAGTAACCTTGACCTTGGGAAAAAAAAAAAGCAGCGGAGTGCATTTAATAACAACCCCAGTGAGCTGAGGCGGCTTTACAATTATGTTGCATAATGTAGTCATGAGGAGAGGGTTACCAGGGAGATAATGGTAAACACCAGCCTTAATTCTGTCTGAAAAATAATTGGAGTGGTCTCCCTTTGTGGCTGGGGGAGAGGAGAAAATTGGATGGGTAAATTTCCAGTTACTGCAGATGTTAGTGGAACATGTTGTCTCCACCACTGAGGGGATTATTAGCTGCCTCTGGATGCCATGGGTATGAGCTGTCTATCTCCCTCCCCACACACACAAGTTTGTGGAAAAGTGTCATTTCAGGGAGGAAAGAGCACTGGTTCCAGCACAACTGGGGTCTTTCCACACTGTTACTGCATCTCTTTACAGTGACCCAATCAAAATCCTGTTTGTTGGAGTATTCATCGATCCCGACACATTTTTAAAGTGTGACAGCCTCTGTGAAGTCCTCCTGCTGCAATCCCTACGCCTTTTCTCTCTGCACCAGTCACTTCTGGAGCCCCTGGCTCACCTCTAGAGCATCTCCACAGCTGCCAGCAGTGCCATCTCCCTGCTCTGGCAGGACGTGTGCCAAAGGAGGAGAGCTGGGATGCTGAGCGGTTTGCTGGCACAGCATCCCGTCCTGTCCCGCCCCATCTGCTCACCACCACCCACCAGCTGCAGAGTTCTCTTCTCTCATGTATGGACCCAGTGCCACTGGGCCACTCTGAGCTGGGAACAAGCCCAGAAGAAGAAAAATATCCACTTTGGAGTGCACCCTTCCCTGGAGCTCTCCTTTCTGGTGTCTTAGTCCCTCTGGGCACCTTTTGACTGATGTCACCCCCCAGAAGTTTCAGCTTCTCTTCCTGGTCATCAGGAACAACAGTGAAGCCTGGGGAAGCCTGGACATGCTTCCCTGCTTTTTCTGCCAGGTGCCTCTCACCCTGCCTGTGCCACAGCTTTCTCCCAGATATTTTAGGCAGCGAGTCCATCAGCCTTTATTTATATTTAGAGCAGGCATTTAATTCCAAAACCACAGGGGCTGAGCGCTCTCAGATTAATTTGTGGTTTCAATTCCCCTTTGGCTGAGCTGTAGAGTCACCTCAGCACAGTGACAGGTAGGTGCAGCAGCTCCTCTCACACGCTCCCTATCAGCCAGCCTTCCATCCAAGTCTCAAGGTGCAATTATTCAGCATCCCCTATTAATATTTAAGTGAAGGCAGTGTTACACAGCCGCCTGTGTTTGTTGGAGTGAAGTTTCTGCCAGCTCTGGTGCTGCTTTGCAGTGGATTTGGAGGAGCAGGGGCTGCCACAGGAGGTCCTGGCTGCTGGATCCCAGCAGGGCAGCGGGCAGCACTGGGAGCACTGGTGGCTCTGGGGTACGGAACAAGAGAATCAGGGCCAGTGGGAAAACCCATGGTGGGCAAATGGTTCCCAGGGCTTGTGGCTCTCGCATTTCCCATCTTCTGTGGTGTGTCTGATGCCTGAAGTGGCTACCTGGAAACAGAGACTAGACAGGAATAAGGGAATAAAGGTGATATTTATTTGAAAGGTCTTCAAAGGTACACCCTGGGGAGCCCAGAAGCTACTGCCAAGATGGACCCCAAGATGGACGACGAGTCACGAGTTCTTCACACTTTTATAACTTTGGTTCATTTGCATATCGGGGTTAATTCTCCAATTAAAGCTTCAGTTAATGATGTAATTTTCCCAAGCTTGCCCCCCTCTCAGAGGCTTTTGGTTTTTACTTTTTGGGCCTAGGACAGTCTGGGTGTCCTTGAAGAGCAAGCCTGGAGAGGTTTGTTATGTCTACCCAGCACGAGAGAACAGCAGCTCACAGGCCACAAGAAACTTCACAGTTACACACCAGGCAGTGCAGGATTTGAAAAATATGAGAGTTAAAACTTAAGGCATCATGTCAGGGGGCAGAACGAGATGGTCTTAACGTCCCTCGTAACCCAAACCATTCCATGGTTCTCTGGAATTCCAGTTCTCTGGAGCTGAAGGACACAGACATCTCGTTTTGGCAGAGCAGCCAGGCCAACCCCTCCTGACTGCACTGGAGCAGTGTGTTCCCTGCTGCAGCTTTCCAGCACCACGGCCAAGCTCAGCTCTGCTCTGGCTGTGAGACCCCAGCCCCGCCAGGCTCGGAGCGCATCCAGCGCTGCTGCGCTCCCCCCTCGGCTCCTCGGCAGATCTCCCTTGATGTCAAGCCACACTTGTTGGCACAAACACATCCTTCAGAGCTGCTTTCTACTGCCCAATTAGAAGGCTGTCAGCAGCACAGCCATCGCTCCTCCTGCGGCTTCTGACAAGCCTGGACACCGCGATGCTGCTGCCGAAGATTAAAGGAGTCTGTCCTTTGTGTTACCCAGCGGCTGTGTGCTGGACGGAAACTAATTCCCCTTCCCCAGTGGATGTGCATGTGGAGCAGCTAATGGGCTCCGTAAGCCTGTCTCCCTTCCTTGTGAAGAGGAACACACGCACTGAAGAACAGAGTTGTTTAAGACACATTTCTCCCAGCGAGCAGAGAGAGAGTTGCCATTCCTGAGAGCAGGAGACTGGCGGGGTGGAGGTGTTCTCAGCAGTTACAGCAGTTCAGGAATTCTCAATTCTCTTTAATGATTCATTTAGCGTCTCCACACATCCTCTGAGACCGAGGAACGGGTGGGTGATGCTCTCACCTCCAGACTGCTGGCTCAGAGCTGCTCTGGGCTCTTTGGTGTGAAATGGGTTGAGTGACAATCCCGTACATTAACTTTACCACCCAACATAAAGATCACTGGGTAGTACAAAAGAAATGTTGCTTTAATCTCATGCAGCAGCACAGAGGAGCTCGGATTTGTCAGGTGCTGGCAGCAGGAGTGATGGTCTGGTGGGGGACCTGGTCTCAACAGCATCCCAGGCTGCATCTGAGGCTGCACTTGGCCCATTAACTTCCAAATTCTGGCTGCATTACCTGACTGATGGAATATGTAGAGCTGAAACACAACTAAAATAATTGATCACCCTTAAATCCCATCAAACTCCCCAAGAAGTGGAACAAGCACATACAGAGTGCTCAAAGCCGATAAATTCATTTAGCATCAGATAAAGTCCACCTACTTCCACTGGTGTAAATCTGGAGTAATTCCAGTGGAGTATAATAAGGTCAGTGGAGTTGACTAGCATTAAACTGGCATCATTGAAAATAATTTTTTAGCTATAAAGAACGAAAGATAAATGTTCTTTGAATTCCTGACCCCACTGTGAAAATGAAATGCAAGATGTGGGAACTCTTTGAAACTGATAGAAATGTCTCCGTCTCAGATCTCCCTCCGTTAATCAAAACAAGGCACTGTAATCAGCCCCGATTCTGAGTCTATCTGTAAGGAACAAAGTGAGCTCAGAGAATTAAATCATTTAACACATTATTTCCTTCCTCATTTCAGTGCCGATTGAGCTTCTTGCACAATTTCTGCCCCCCCTGCCCCTGCAGCCACAGGGCTGCTGCAGGGCAGGACAGTCCCCAACATCCCTGGTGGCTGAAGGGATTTCTGCCGTGGGAGCTTCTCCTTCAGGCTCAGAGATGTCTTCTCAGCCCTCCTGAGGTCTGATTTCCTATTTCCTTTACTACCTGCTGAGTAGGAAACTTGGGACAGCCCCAAATGGGGAATATTTGCCTGTGCTGTTACACCGCCCCAGCAAAATCCTCACTGTGCAGCCACAGCTTAGATCTTGGAATAATTTAGGTTGGAAAAACCCTCTAAGAACCCTCTGTTCCCCCAGCACTGCCAAGGCCACCACTAACCCACGTCCCCAAGCGCCACATGCACATGGCTTTTAAATCCCTCCAGGGACAGGAGCTCCAGCCCTGCTCCTGGAGCATCTTCTTGAGGAGTTCCTTGCTGCTTTCCTCGGGTGAAACAAAATCCAGTGGTGTTCCCCACAGCAGAGTGGGGCAGAAATGATACATTTAAAGCTTACTCTAAGCTTATGTTTGGGGAAAGGCTGAATTATGATCTTTTCTTTTAAAGACAGCACAAGTAGAATCACCAGACTTTTAGAATAACATTATCTACACTGAACTGATAAACCTTGTTTAGGGTTTTTTTTAGATTTTAGATTTGTTTCATAGATTTGCAGTATCAATTGAAGATTTTTATCAGTTGTTCAGTGAATGTTCTAAAGATATTTTTGTTGTTTTGCATAATAGAAGATGTAATAATTGCATAACCAGTGGCCTGGGCAGAGGAAAAATATTTTCCAGGTGGGATTAGTGCCCTAATACTGCACTGACAATATGAACAACAGCATGGTTTGCAATCTCAGCAACATCTTCTGTGTTTTCTTCCCACCACTCTGTGGCTCTTTTAGACTGAATGGCCATTCTTGTAGAATTAATGGCTATTTCAGTCATTATTTAGCCATGGAAAAGATATAACTTTAATTTGAAAGGTGGGATTGGCTTTGCTTCTGGAGGGGAGTGTCCACTGAGATCCTACAGGTACATTCTGCACTATTTTCTCTGACCTGTTGAAAGTTTTTATCAGGCTTTGTCCACGAATTGATTTTTTTTCTCCCTGTTCCACACCTTTCTGTGCTTTTGAGAACTCACCAAAACAATGAGCATGAATTTCTGGCCACACCAAATCACCCTTCTCAGGAAGACTTGGGTGCTTGGACTTGATGATCCTGAAGGTCTTTTCCAACCTAGCTGATTCTGTGATTTAACGATTCTAAAAGCATACATTGCAGCTTTCTAACTATTTCTATTTCCAATAGATCTCCTGTTAGCTTTGCCTACAGGAAATAAATGCCCAACAAATAGGCACGGGCTCTTAACCAAAGCACTCCGCGTTCCACAGCTGGGAACGAGCGATGATGCTCAATTGACAACTCACTTCCCCCCCGGGGTCGTCTGGGGAAAGTGTCAAGGAGAAAAACTGCCAGGGAGGGAAATAATAATAAAAGATGGGTGCTGGGCTGGCCGGGTTTCCTGCAGAGCTGCCTGTGCACAGATGGCTTCCTGCGATAGCTCCTCCCGGCCACCACGGCCCGCTGGGTCCCCCCGACACACAGCAGCTCCGGAGGCTTCGTGGCTCAGCCTGGAGAAGAGAAGGCTCTGGGGAGACCTCAGAGCCCCTTCCAGTGCCTAATGGGGCTCCAGGAGAGCTGGAAAGAGCCTTTGGAAAAGGGCGTGGAGAGACAGGACAAGGGGGAATGGCTTCACGTTGACAGAGGGCAGGGTTAGGTGGGATATCGGGCAGAAATTCTTCCCTGTGAGGGTGGTGAGACCTTGGCACAGGTTGCCCAGAGAAGCTGTGGATGCCAAGTGGATGGGCTCAGAAACAAAAATTCTGGATGCTTAGATGGCTCATAAGTAAGTCCACACCTTGCAAGCCTTTCCTTTTTAAAGGCTTCATGGGCTTACAGATTTACAGAAATATTGGAGATAAAGGACAACGTCTGACAGTTCCCTACCAAAATGAGCAGCAGCAGTCAGCTTAGCTCGAGGTGTTCACAGAATCCTGAAATGCTTTTGGGTTGGAAAGGACCTTCAAGTCCATCTCATCCCAACCCTCTGCCATGGGCAGGGACACCTTCCACAGCCCAGGTTGCTCAGGTTGCTGGTGAACATCTGACAGGACCACTATTTACCAACCCTATTTCAGCTTTAAGAAGTTTGGGGGCTTATCCAAGTACTTCCCAGGACAGCGTGGGCAAAATTCAGTGCCTAGGCTAGAAAAGTTTAGTTGTTCTCTCAGTTGTACCTCTGGTAACTCAGACATGGAATTTATCTTGATATTCTTTCTGCAAGTGCCTTACATTCCATTAACTTTAGGACAAACATGGTGGTGTGGAATGAAAATATCCAAAAGCTTGAAAACAAGTCTAAACCCAGGAAATCAGCCTTGATTTTCATGGGGAAAGAAAAAAGCCTCAGTCTTGCTGGGTTTGGCTCTGGCAAGGAATCTTTCATTCTTTATGAAAGCCTGATTTTTCTTCATTCCAAGGCTTTATTTTGTTTGAGTATGAACGATTGTGTGATTGACTGGCAGATGGAGAGACAGACACACACCTACCCAAGACAACCTCACTGACTTGCCTTGGCCAACGCTCACCTTAATCACCTCTTGCCTGTACTGGCTCAAATCTCACCCAACTTGCCAAAACCTTGGCATTTCTGGCAGATATCACTAAACACGCATTTATAATTAAGCATAACACTCATTTTTTCACTTCCTTTACCTGAAATGTTTAATTTTCTACCAAGCTGCCCATTTCCCTTTAATTACACAGACAAACCTCCACCTCCAACATCCACACTGGACTCCTTTACAACCACAATATTTATTGCCAACTGACCCACGGAACCTATTCAGCATATAACCCTCTTTCTTTTTCTTTTTGACCACAATCCATTTCCCCCATGTGCCTGTTTCTCTTGCTCCCTGTATCTCATCCCATCCCATTAGCTCTCTGTGCTGAATAGCCTGTTCCAGGACATCAAACTTTAATTTAAACACAAGATGATCAATAAGCTTAGCAAATTGCTTATGGCAACATCAGCAGTTTGAATCAAAGGGTTTTATAGGTAATTTAAAGGGCACCCTGACTCACCCCCACCATGTGGTAGGTATCTATTGCTTGCTTTGCCAAGAACAGCTCAGTTGGCTGAACACAAGGAAGAAGAGCTTTTCCCCCACAGCTGAGCTGGGAAATGGCCCAGAGCATCCCTTCTGGATGCTTCTGGAAGTGTGTTTTGAACCGCCAAAAGACAGGGCATCTCAGGAGGGGAAAAAAAGCCTAACTCGCAAGGCTCGTTAAAAACCCCAACAAATCAGAGTTAGAATCAATATCAGCACTAAAGAAACAGAGATGCAAAAGGAAAACACACCCACACTCATCAGTCCAGCCCTCCTCTGTGCTGCTGTGGCTTGGGACCACCACATTTTCACCTGAGGGAGGAGAAGCCAACATTTAATCTTTTCCTAAAATCTCTGCAGTTTGATTTCTAGACACGCAGGCAGCCTTAGGCCTGACACGTGGAATCACAGAATGACAGAATGGTTTGGCTTGGAAGGGACCTTAAAGACCATCTCATTGCAGCCTCCATGCCATGGGACACCTCCCACTATCCCAGATTGCTCCAAGCCCCATCCAGCCTGGCCTTGGACACTTCCAGGGATCCAGGCACATCCACAGCTTCTCTGGGAACCCTGTGCCAGGGCCTCCCCACCCTCACAGGGAACAATTTCTTCCTCACATCTAAACTCACTCTCTCTCCGTTTAAAACCATTCCCCCTTCTCCCATCACTCCACGACCCTGGAAAAAAAGATGCTCTTCTCCAGGATCCTTGAAAGGGAAATTCTTTGGGCAGTGGGTAGCAGCAGCAAACACGTCTGGCCTGTTTCAGACACACAAACATTATTTAGGAGCACGAGGGGCCCAAAAGGCCCTTGCAGGAGGGGATATATGGCTCTAAAGGCACTTCTAGTGCCTAGCTGGCTCCGGGTCGGAAATTACACAATGGATGTTGAAATGTTGGCTTGTTGAAAAGTTGTCATTCGAGTAATGGATGCTTTATTTCCTGTTTTTGCTGAAAGCTAAAGCGAAACATAATTAGCAAGCGAGAAAGCAACCTTGGCAGCCAAACAAAAAAAGCACATTTTGGGCGCCCGAGCCAATTAAAATTGTTTATGTAGCTCACGAACAATATTTTTGTCCAAATCATTAAACCAGAGAATTCATCATAACACAGCCAGGCCTGGTGCTCCCAGCCCTGCTCCTGTGCCAGGCTGTCAGCTCCCAAGGATGGACTGAGGGCATGCTGTGATGTCCAGGATGCTTTCAGGGATCAAAGAGAAAAGGCTTGTGACTGCAAGGGGAAGGCTCAGCTTCCATTTCTTTTGGGTTTGGGATAATCCTGAGCATAGGAGAACTTTAATTTGCCTTGGAGATTGGAATGCCTATTAATTATAAATTAAAAATCTCTCTTTGCAGCCCTTTTCCTCTCTAAAATCAGGGTCAAAGAACCCCCCACTATTCTTTTTAATACTTGAATCCGTGCCCTGCTTGATTCTCACGTGGATGCCCAGAGATTGTTTCTGATGATGTAAGGTCTGGCTTCTCTTTTTGCTACATGAGAAAATAATCCTTCAGGAAAAAAACAGTGGCTGGACAAATTTTCCTGCTCTTTAGGATGATGCCCGTCTGCTCCCCTTGTAACAAGTCGTTGTGCTTTCCATTTGAATTCTCAGCTTTCGTTCCTGAAGGTGAGGTCATTTTACGTGAAATGTTTTTGTGCATTTTTATGAACTGGCCCCTTTTAATGTTTTGCTTGCTTTTTTTGTGAAGCAAAATTAAATCTGGTTGTGAAAATTATCTCTGCCCTTCAGTAAAAATTATACATGGCCTGAAATAAAAACCAAAAGGGAATGGATTGATACAGAGGAGGAACAATTTCTCTCGCCAAGCAATAAAGATGAAGTGCATACACTCGCCAAATTAGTGCTGTCTGTGTCTAGACATGCCCAGAGCTGTGTTTTGCTGTAGATTTGTTTTGCCTGTAAGTTTTGTTTTTGCTTGCTGCCTGTTTCTGGCCGGGGTTGGTGCCTGTGTGTGTGTTTATGTTACCGAGCATCGCCCGCTTTGTCCCAAGACTTCCAGAAGGAAAAATGGATTGGGCGTGAGGCGCCCTGGGAATGTTCTCCAAACAAAGCTCTGGGTGGGTGTTCAGGCTGTTTTGACTTGCCCTTGGTGCAGAGTTGAGAGCAATCTGTAGGGGTGGACTCATGGACAGATGGGAGCAGAAATCCTGGGCTCAGGCTCCGATCCCCACCAGGCTGAAGGGATAAAAAAGCTCCTTGTTATTTACAGTGCTTAAACACAGCTCATGGATCTGTAATCCTGGGATGGTTTGGGTTGGAAAGGACCTTAAAGCTCATCTGGTCCAACGCCCTGCAGTGAGCAGGGACGTCTTCAACTGGACCAGGCTGTTCAGAGGCCAGCCCAACCTGGCACTGAGTGTTTCCAGGGATGGGGCATCCACCACCCCTCTGGGCAACCTGTACCAGGGCCTCACCACCCTCACAGGGAAAAGTCCATAAATACACACACCTGGGTGAAGGGAGGGATGAACCACATGAGCAGGAACAACAAAGGCAAGGTCTTCCTGGTGGGAGTCACTGGTGGAGGACACCAGGCACTACTGGAGTCGTCGTGGCACTTTTGCAGGCACACCAGCACGGGCCGATGAGGGTGAAATTTAACAGTTTCACTTTGTGAGAGTGGTGAGCATAAAATTAGTAACAGAACATGATGTGCATGGTCTTACCTGATCAAACAAGGTACTTTTTTCCATGAAATGTATTAGCCCTGAGTGGATTTTCTTTGATAAATGCCTCTCACTGAAACAGTCTGTGATGGGGTGGAGAAAGGAGCAGCCTGGTAAGGCCACGATATCCTACAACCCACTTGGAATGAAACAATTGCTCATCTCAGAGGCAACGATTTGGTGGAATCATTGCTATTGTGAGTTTGTGGGCTTGGTGTTGCTGTCATTGTGGCATTAATACACTGAGAAATTCAGATAGTTTATCAGCATCCATTAAGGAATGGGAGGAAATTAGGACAAAAGCCTGTTGTTTATTCAAGGTTGTGTTTTATTTATCCTCTGGCTTTTAAAAGCCTCTTATTTTATGTGCCTTCTGGGCACGCAGGCTTTAGTTTAAAAACATCACCACTAAAACAAACAACAAAACCGACAAAAGTCCTTTCAGGGAGAGCAGCTGAGATGTAAAAGCAGCTCAGCACTCGCAGTACCCCTTGAGGTAAAAACTTTCTGCCGAGGTCTGAGGGACCCTGACCCCTGGATTGGACCAAACAGGGAAATCATGACTCCTGGCAAAGCAGATGTTCCTGCGTGGGCTCTTCAGGCTTTCATCTGCGAGCTCTGAGCGGCCCAAGCTCCTGCCAGGGAGGTCGGGAGGTTGTGGGGGATATGTGGGACAGGGGGATGTGATCACATCCCTGTGTGTCCAGACTCCAGCTCGTCCAGGGGCTCAGCTGAGCAGTGAGGACTTCCATGTTTAACAGAGGGGGGAAAAACAGACAGGAAAAGCAGAGACCAAAGGACAACTATTTCTATTTCTGGGGACACATGATAAGCATAAAACGTTGGGACCTTTCTTGCTGATACCAACTGATTTTCCAGCCTCTTCTCTGACAGCTCAAGGTTCATTTATTTTCCTTCTTGTTACCCATGGTTAAACTCACCAAACAGCAAAACAGCGGAACATTCCAAAACGGTCTATTGACAGAATTTTTTGTTTTCTGTTTTATTCCTTCCTTTCTTCATCCATCAGGGATTGTCAGAAGCTCTGTGCTGAGGGCAGACTCAGCCGAGCAGGAAGAGCTGTTAAAATTCTCTTCCAGGAGAATTTGTTTTCACAGATTTCTCAGATTTCACAGCTTCTCCTTCACCACCACCCCTCATCCCCTGACCCACCCAACCAGGGTGGGACCCTGAAATCCTCACCTGTGGTCCAGCAATACAGGGAATCCTTGCTGACCTGCCTTCCCTTTGCTCCCTGGCCATCTCTTCCAGCTGGATTCTGTATTATTAACCAAATTCAGTGTTTCTGTTTCCTTTTAAAGACCAGGAAGATTGCCTGTGTCATCCCAATGTAAATACTGTGCACAGTCCTAGTGTGGACTGAGGGCTGTGTGGGTGCGTCCATGGGTGGATGGATGGATGGATGGATGGATGGATGGATGGATGGATGGATGGATGGATGGATGGAGGTCCTGCTCAATGAAATGATATTGATGCAGCTCCTGATGGATGAAATTAATTTACCTTGCCGCTTTGGACAGGGTTAAAAGGCCATTTTGGCAAGTACAAGAGAACCAACGTTACACCCCCCACTGCTCCTGTGTGTATTCATATGTGCTGGGGAACAGCTATTTTTAGAAAGAATTTCCAAGGGAGGTAACCTGAATGGGAATAAAGAGCAGGAAGGGCGTCACCCAAGGATCTTCATCATTCTTCTACTCTAGGGCAGTTCTTCCCCCTTGACTAAGGTTGCTCCCAAACTGGGGGGGCACTCAGGGAAGGGACGGCACCAGTCTGCAAAATTCAGGAGGGAGGTCCCCCTGCCCCATCCTTGCACACACCAAGGGTTTTTTATGTCCTGTTGAGGAAACACAGCAATGTTTGGAGAAGCCAAACAGTGAGGCAAAGAGGAACCAGAGCTCTTTTAAAACACTCCGGCTGCAAAAAAAAAATGTCCTAAGCTGCTTTTTTTCTGCGCTCGGCGCGGAGGGAGCAGCAGCCAATTGCGTTATAGCGCTGCTGATTACTTATGATTCCCTTCCTGTGAGGACAGGCCCTGATGTGTTGTTTTTTGATAACACTGGCTCCTTTAGAGCAATAACCCTGGTACAGTTTCCTGCCTAATCGGAGAGCAATTACTGTACCTCAAAAGGGAAAACGTTGAGAAGAGCCCGGGCTGAGCTCGGAAGTGATAACAGGAACATTTTCTTGCTGAGCCGTGGTTAGACTTGAGCTCATTCGAGCATCTCCCATGGCAATACGTGACAAAAATCAAAGAGAAAGGAGAGGCCGAGGGCTGTTCTTGTCTACCGTGTTCCACTAGGATCAGATCCCCTGCTGCTCGCGTGGTTGGGAAGCGTTGATGCCCATCACTTGTGGGAGGACATGGAATCTTTCTCCTCTAGGCCCTTACTCTGAATTTTCTGTCATTTAGGAGTGAACAGGTTTGCTATTACTGATTTCCGACCTGTGTTAATGGACCTGGTGGCCTTGGCCTGGTGGTCACTGGTGGCAGGTGACCATGTCCAGAAGCAGAAGGATGCACTGCCTTGGTTTGCAGAGGTGTTATTGCCTTTTAGCAAATTAATTTGCCAAGCCTCTGTGGGAACAAAAATCAAAGTTTTGAGGGTTATTCCAGCAGAGTGGTGTAGCCAAAGACAATGTTACTCCATAGTTTTGAAAAGGAACTGGCAAGTGAAATATTTTTTTGGGGAAAAGTAGTTTCTGCTTGGACTGCTGGCGTATTTCTGGTGCTCCAGTGCTTTCTTTAGGATTCATGGCCTTCCACCTAAGGCTGAGGCTGTGCTTTGGACCTCCTCTGTGGAGAAGTCCCTGGCTACAAAGGGTGTGTGCCTGTGGCAGAGAAGGGCTATCGCCCTGGAGTCGAGCAGGGAGAGGAAATGACTCAGTCATCAAAAGGCCCTCCTTCCTCAGGGAACTGTCCTTAATCAGTATTATCCCGTTACAATAATACCATTTCAGAAGGACTGGGAACCAGAGCACTTGCGTAGCCATGTAAACTGCTTCCTGTATTTGCCAAACAAAACAGAATTCAGCAATTAATAGAATTTAGCTATTAGGGCTGCCATGATAAAACAACAACCCTGGCTGTTCCTCCTGCAAAACGTTTGGTGCCATCCCTCCCCCAGGAAAAGTCCTTTTCTTTTGGCTCTGTGTTACCTGCTGCTCCAGGAGAGAATAAATAAGAATAAACAAGATTTGTGGCCTTTTGCTTGGCTGAAAGTGTCATAGCTATGGAAATTGTCCTCATTACCCTTGCAAGAGCTACTGCAAAGCTTCCTCCTGGGATGCCCTGATTAGTCATTGCTTCAGTATTAAGCTGGGATACTTTGTGCTGCTTGCCAGGGATCCTGTGCAATCTCTACCTTTTGGTGCTTGATAATAGGCAGCTCCCAAAATTGGCAGCGGAAGCGAAGGGATGAAGCGGTGGGTCCTGGGGAGCCCGGGCCCAGGCAGAGCCTCCGCTCACCCTAATTAACTCTGATTAGACACAGCCACAGCTGGGCAGCAGCTCGGCAACAAATGGCCCCTTTTGTTCTCCTTGGATTTGACAGGAGAGCGGCTCACGGCGTGACAAGGAAAGGCCACTTGTGACCTGCTCTGCCCTCCCCGGCTCTGGCCATCAGTCACCTCCACGCCTGAGCACGCAGGGCCTCGAGGCCAGCTCCCACTCAGTCCCAGAAGGGTTTGGCTGGGAAGAGACCTGAAAGATCATCCAGGGCAGGGACACCTCCCTCTATCCCAGGTTGCTCCAAGCCCCATCCAGCCTGGCCTGGAACACTTCCAGGGATGGGGCAGCCACAGCTTCTCTGGGCAACCTGTGCCAGGGCCTCACCGCCCTCACAGGGAACAATTTTTATTCCTTCAAATCCAATCTAAATCTATTCAAACCTATCAGTATAATTGATTTCTCTGATCAATGACCTTATCCTGAATTGGAGGAGCAAAGGTTCCCCGGAGCACTGCATGAAGTTGTGCCATACCAATACTTCCACTTCTGTGATCGACACAATTTACCTTTTGTTGATAATTTCTGCCTTTCTTAAGCTGTTGCTCTGTAGTTTACAGAAAGGAGTCCAGACAAGCCATGGTCTAAGGCTCTCCTGCCTTTGGTCTGTGGCTCCACACTGGAAATTCTTTCAATCATTTCTATATCCATGAAGGCACTCCTGATCCATGAAGTCACTCCTGATGGGTTTCAGGACACATTCTAAGACCTCCTAGATACCTATGCTCACAACCTGTGCCAGGGCCTCCCCACCCTCACAGGGAAGAATTTCTTCCCAATATCCCATCTAAACTCACCCTCTCTCATTTTAAAACCATTTCCCCTTCTCCCATCACTCCATACCCTTGCTCAAAGTCCCTCTCTAGAAACCATGAATGAAAAACATCCTTTCACTATGGATACGAAAAAGCCCTCAGCAGGGAATTTCTTTAGCCTTTGCAGCATTTTGTGAAAGCTTTGTCTTTCCCATGCAAAGAATTTAAAACAATGTTACAGTTTTGTAAACTTCTACACCTGCAGTTCTTTTTCAAGGATGTTATGGTCTTAACTAGAAAAACATCTAGAAGCGGTTGGTTCAGAACTTGGCCAATCACCTCGAGGGGTGGATGGCCAAGGGACCAATTACTTTATGCCATTCAACACGCTACTGCATATTAACATATAAAAGCTGTTCAATATTCCAATAAAGCTTTTCTGCCCTTTCCTTACTTCGGATCTTTTGGTGCTTGGACTGTGTCGTTCTTTACTCATTCGGGAGTTACAGTGACATTTCACGAGTTAATTTGGATGTGGGAATTTTCAAACATGTAAAGGAACTGATGCCTTAGGTTTTAACTTATTTATAACTTATTTTTAACTTATTTAACTTAACATATTTTTCAAATCCTGCACTGCCTGGTGTGTAACTGTGAAGTTTCTTGTGGCCTGTGAGCTGCTGTTCTCTCGTGCTGGTCAGACATAACAAACCTCTCCAGGCTTGCTCTTCAAGGACACCCAGACTGTCCTAGGCCCAAAAAGTAAAAACCAAAAGCCTCTGAGAGGGGGGGCAAGCTTGGGGAAATGACATCATTAACTGAAGCTTTAATTGGAGAATTAACCCTGATGTGCAAATGAACCAAACCTATAAAAGTGTGAAGAACTCGTGACCTGTTGTCCATCTTGGGGTCCATCTTGGCAGTAGCTTCTTGCCTGCCCAGGGGGTACCTTTGAAGGCCCTTCAAATAAATACCTACCTTTATTCCCATATTCCTGTCTAATCTTTGTTTTTAGGTGGCCACTTCAAGCATCAGAACCTCCGCTGCCATGTGGAAAACCTACCGAGTGAAACTTGAAAGCTGCCTTTTTTTTTTTTCTGACAACGCAGAAAAAATTGAACATCTCACTCAGTGAGTGATTTGAAAAAAAAAGAATCTTTCATGACGCCCAGTTACCCAGGATGACTTCACCAGTGTGGGCTTTTCTCCTGAGAATGAATTATCTGATAACCAGACTCAGCATGGGCATTTCCACATGCTTTGCTTTGAAGCCTCTGTGAATGCACAAGGATTAGGACAAGGATAGAACAGAGGAAGAGAACGTGGCTCTTTGCTTTTCTTGGAAGTGTGGGCTACAAACTTTTAGCATCTGCCTCTGCTGGTTTCTGGTTACTGGGAATGATAAAAATTGAACACTGGGTCTTCTCACTGCAAGAATTTGTCAGAAAAAGACTTTCCTTGAAGTATTCTGTATACAAAGATGTGTGCTGAGCAGAAAAAAACCCCCACCCCATGTCTGAATTCAAACTGCAGAGCAAAAAGAGAGAGAGAGATGGTACCAACACACCCCATGTGAGACATGACTAATCACAAGAAGTGACAAAAATAAATCATTTTCATAGAACTGCCAGCAAGGGGGCAGAGCTCCTGCTGAGCCACCACCCTTTACCTGACTTCTAGTCAGAACTTGACAGAAACAGAGGTTAAAATTCTTCTCTGCATCGGAAAAGGTGGCTTGGGAAAGCAGCAATGGATTTTTGGGAGCATTTGGGACTCTGCCTGAATCACTGAAATTAAAGGGCTCTTTCCACTGGCTTTGTGTTAGAAAATAAAACTGATTTGGGGAGAAAGGATTGTCTTTGAAGGGCTCGGGAGATGTTAATTCAGCTCTTGACTGTGCCAGAGGTTCTCAGGGTGTTCTTGGGAAGACTGCTTTGTCTGCCTCTGGAAGTTTTCCACTTGCACAGCCAAATGATGCTGCTTCCTTCCCAGCACCTCCTGCCTGGCTCGTCCTTGGGAACTGTTTGTGTGGGATCCATCGAGACCTGTGTTTGCGCAGCATCCATCACACTGTGCTCCCAGCTGAGGTGAGGGCACAAAGAGGGACACCAGAACGAATGGAGCAAGTGACTTGATGGGAACAACATCAATTAGGAAATATTCTTTATAAAATGAGCAGTTCAACCAGAAAAAAAACCATTAGAATATTTTGTACTGCACTAAGACTCTTAGTTTTAAATCCTTTAGTCATTTTGGGCTCACTTTCTGTGCTGGAGATAAAAAATCAGAGACAAATGAAACTAAAAGAGGAGACATTTTGGTCCATAGTAAGGAAGGAATTGTTCCCTGTGAGGGGAGTGAGGCCCTGGCACAGGCTGCCCAGAGAAGCTGTGGCTGCCCCATCCTTGGAAGTGTCCAAGGCCAGGCTGGATGGGGCTTGGAGCAACCTGGGATAGTGGAAGGTGTCCCTGCCCATGGCTGGGGTGGGAATGGGATGAGCATTAAGGTCCCTTCCAACCCAAAGCAGTCTATGCCGCCGTTAGCCATAAACCTGTGTGGCACCTCCCTCATTTCTAGGCTGAATTTCCATATTATCCAAAGAATCGAAAACCTCAACCTCCTTCACACAGCTTTCTGAGTCAGTAATTAACAACAGCAGTAGCAGCAATCCTGGGAGGTTGTTCCTAACAAGCAGGAAGCACATTCGAAGTGAACAGTGAAATTTTGGGAGAGCTGTTTGAAGAGATTCTCCTTCTTCATTAGAGTATCAGAAATAACATCCTTATTTCTGCATCTCTCACCATTCTCCCCCACTCAGTTTCACCAGCCTAATTGGGATAGGAGCCCTTTTTCCCCTCTGAATTTCCCATCCATGCATCCCATAGACATGTTATGGTCCATAACAAATCCTGAGCAACAGGGATCCAAGTGTGCTCGATGGCTGCAAGCACCCAAGGCAGATTTGCTGTGTTTATTGTGGCAACTGATCAGGAAAATCTTCTTTCGAGATAATAACGTTACCTCAGAAAGAGCAGAGGCACAACAAATCAAAAAAACTTGGCAATGAAAAAAAAATAGTTGGCCTGCTTGGGTAAAAGATACAAGCCCAGGTGGGTAACTATTTCACCAAGCATGATACAAAGCCACTCCTTCCTGGGAGCAAAATGATGTTTGGCAGGATAGCAATAGAGGGAAAAAAAAATAAGGTTTTTCCAGCTTTATTGGCAAAGATTACAAAGGGTCAGATCCATCATGCCTTTGTTAGACCAAGTCCACGGAGACTTTCCTTGACACAACCAGATCTATCAAAAGAGGAAGAAAACACGGTTAGCAGCCAGCACTAAGGGATTCTTGTCAGGCTCCCCCAGATTACTTGGGAAATATCTTTCCTTCAATTCTAGGCTTGTCCCTGGGTATTAAACATCTGCTCAATTGTAGAAATACTTGAAAGATTACTGGGAGGTAAAACTGAGAATAAAATAAAAGGTTTTCCAGCGCAGGCTGCTAACGTGTACACGCATCCAGTAAAACAGATCCGCTCCCCATGGTCCGTGACACAGCAGGGAAGGGACTCGGGGGAGATTTGTCCCCTGGACCATGTTCCAACTCCTCCCTTGTTCCCTGAGTTTCTCCATACATCTACAATTATCCATGATTTTATGATACACCATCACAGCAGTCTGCAGAGGCTGTTCACCTGTCATAGCAGCCACACCACAAAAAAACCAGCTGCTGGCCTAAAACATCTGCAGATGAAAACCTAGTCCTAAAAAACTCTCAAAAATGTGCAAAAATTTGGGTGGAACTCAATAGGGCTGTGTAAAATCTCTTGGATATTTATGCCTGAGTGGTTCCAGGTCAGCAGCACACCCCTAAGCAGAACACCAGCTTCTCTAATCAGAGCTGGTATTTAAGAGAATTTCCATGGTGGGATGTTTAAGAAAGGGAAAATATGTGTTGTGGATTAGCACAGAGGGACTGGGCCATGCCACTGGGAATATGGGATGTCTGCTTGCCCACCAGCCATCCAAGCTGGTCCCCCTCGAGGGCTGTGGGTACCTGGGAGGGTGGGGGCTCCCAGAGGATGGCTGGTTGCTGTTCCCACTGGATCCCAGCTGTGGGAAGCTGGGAGGAAATCAGCTCTGTGTACGGTATTCCCTTGAGGTCCTTCCTTAGAGGGTAAAAAGCTTTTGAAGAGGGATGGTGGGAGGATGAAAAGATATTTCTGGCGCATCCCTGAAGGAAACTGCTGGAAGGGAACCTGGTCTCCTGAAGATGCACTGACAGAAATCCCTAGGAATGAGCGATTCTGCTGGCCCGGACCCACCACCCCCACCTGAGGCCATCCCTTTCTGCCTGCTCAGGGCTGGAGGTCTGAGCTGCCCAAACGTGCTGCAGAATCGTGTCCTGGGCGGCCGCTCCCGGTGTCCCTGAAGGAGCTGATAAAGCCACTTAACAACGGGGCTGGAAAGGCGCGGGATAAACAGAGCCCGGGCAGATGCTGCCGACACTCCTCTGCAGAGGGATGATAATGAGGGCACGGCTATCCCTCCTCGCACACGTCCCGGCCCCTCGGAGCAGGAGGAAAGGGAAAGGAAAGGCTGTGTGGTCAGGGCCGAGCCCACCGCCCCTGAGCCGCCCTTATCGGCCTCCCCAGAGGCACAAACCCCCCTTTCACAGGGGCGTGTAAAGCGCCCTTCAGAGCGATAGCAACGGCACCAACCGAGACGTGGCCTGTGAAAGGGACTGAAAACAAAAACTTCAGGGCTGCTTTTCTTATTTCCTGCTCCCTTTTGTTTCTCTAAAGCCATCCTGAAGGCATCTCTGAGGGCGTAGTGGGTTTGTTTGCATCTCTTACCTTCCGTGCTGGCCCCAAAGCCCATCAATCAACTCAGCTCCAACCCACCACAGAAGGTGTCTCTGTTTTTTCGGGAAAGGGCCCCCCTGAACACCCTCCCATCACATATCACATTATGAGTCACATATATTTCATGCTGACAGGAGAAAAGGGAAGTGTACAAAATGTCCTGAGCTCTGGGAAACCCAAATCCTTGCTCAGCAAGTGCTGGTCACATCTACCTCAGTGCTGTGGGAGCTGCAGGGGCTCAGAGTTCACCCAAGGCACACACGGATATAATAAATTAGGGGTTCACAGGAGGGAGAGCTCTAAAAAGGAAAATACAGGCAGGGGAAGACAAGGGGAAAATAAAAATGAAAGGATGTGAAGGGACACAGTGGAGAGAAAAGCTAAGGAATGAGATGCTATATTTAATTAAAGTCCAAAATGTAGCTGGAACACAAAGAAGCCACATGGTTTGCTGTCACAGAGTACTGGAGTGCATCCGCTTTTCTCATCAACCCTGCTTATAGGAGCGATAAACAGAAGGACTTTTAAACTCAGGTTTTAAATATCTAATATATCTATCAATTAAAAGTCAGCGCTAATGGGGTTTTTTGCCTATAAAAGGCATGCGGCAATGCCAGTGGATGGGTTTAGATTGGATATTGGGCAGAAATTCTCCCCTGTGAGGGTGGTGAGACCCTGGCACAGGTTGCCCAGAGAAGCTGTGGATCCCTGGGAGTGCTCAAGGCCAGGCCGGATGGGGCTTGGAGCAACCTGGGATAGTGGAAGGTGTCCCTGCCCATTGGCAAGAGGTGGAATGAGATGATTTTTAAGGTCCCTTCCAACCCAAACCCTTCTGTGATTCTGTGACCCTGTGGTTGTATATTAAACACGAAGGATCAGACCCAGCACATCTTTGTGTATGAAAGATTTCACAACACTTTGCAAGAACAGACTTGTCAGGTCATGAGGCACTGCTGAATCCATATTTAGCCGGGATCATAGGAACACCAGAGCAGTGAACCAGTTAAAAAGGGGAAAGGCTGCGGAACACGTACAAAAATAACACCACTACAAACAGCTGTGGGAGTGAGAGACTCGCAGGTGCCTGGCTGAAGGCAATCCTTGCCTCAATCCTGGCAAAAGGTGACTCTGCTGATCAAAATAATTATGGAGGTGAAAGTTTATTGTCAGTACAGAGGAAAAAAAAACCTCTGCGAAAATCATAGCCAGCAGATCAGAGCCGGTTTTAGAGGGAGTGGTGAGAGAAAAGCAGCGTGGCTTCAGATCAGGATGAAGCTGCATCAATCAGATATGCAGATTTCTACAGTTTATGGGGGGAAAGAAACCAAGGAAGAATGGGGTTTAAAAGTGCTTGTTGTTCTCCTCGCTGCTATAAAGGTATTTTATTTGGAGGGAGCCGTTAGAGAACGCAGCAAAAACGATCCAGCAATTCAGACAAGCACTTTGGGAGGACAAATGTTGGGAACTCCTGCAGTGCTGCAGGAATTGGGGAAAATTAAGCAACTGCTTCAATCCAAGCCTGGTACGAAACACAGAGCTAGGGATGTTCCAGCACTTCCATCGTGCACTTCCAATGGACATTAGGGTGGTAAATGAGTGGGGGCATGTGACAGTGGAAGATCTAAAGCCCACATTATGCAAATGGCATTGCAGGATTGCTGGGTGAATGAGGGAACGTGTGTTCTCTTCGCTAGCTGGCAAAATCACTGCAGTCATCCTGAGGTTTCAAATCTGTTGGGAAGAAAAGAGAAAGTGTTTCTGCTTTGGAAAGAGCAGGGATTTTTGTATAAATATGCCCGGGGAGTTTAATTGGTGCTAAGGAAAAGGAGGAAGAAAGCACAAAGATTTGCTTAGCCAAGAGCTTAAAACATGAAAGCATCCACGTGCTGAAAGGGAGCGCTAACACTCCACTAAATACATGCTGGACACATCCATTTTATCTTTAAGGAACCTGGGTGAAGGAACACCAAAGACATTCCTGCATCCACACAGGGCTGAATGGATCCCCAGCCCCATGGCTGGACCCTCCTGACAGGAATAGGACTGCCAGGAATTTGTCAAAGCTCTAGACGAGGGTGTTATACAGCTCCTCTGCCTGCAGAAGGAAAAGAAAAAAAGAAAAAAAAGCCAAGGAAGAAGACATATTAAAGTCTCTGCCTTGGCCAAACTCCAACTCAGTTAATTACAATCCTCCTTTTAAAATTCCCCCTGAAGTTTCAGCTGGATAATACATCCTTCCATGCATGCCCTGTGAGGCTGGAGGAGGCAGAGCCCACCACAGAGCCACCGATGGGTACCACGGGTGCTGCACACAGCCCTGGGGTCGGGTCGGCATCGGGGAGGCCCTGGCACCCTGGAAAATGGGAAGTGCTCGGCAGACAGAAGGTGATGAAACCATAGAAAACCAGCAGCAGTCAGTTTGCTGTAAATCTTCCTGCTGGACAATTAAATTTTTTTGTAAATGTTCTCATGAAACCTCGCTTCTGCCTTCTAGTGGGGAAAAGACAGGAGAGCAGTGTAGGAGAGAGAATTTCTGAAGGGAAAATTAGCTTTGGATTCCTCAACATCATTATTAACAAGACTCCAGCAGAGATCTTGTCTTTTTTCACTTGTAGCAATGCCTGTTGTGTTCACTTCTCACATTGTGAGGATTGTGAGGATTGTCAGGGTACAAACCCCTCTGGAAACTGCACTCTAAAGAGGAAGGACAAAGTGCAGCACGTGGCAGCAGTCACGGCACTGAAGGGCTCAGTGGATTTTTGAATTCTCTGTGGAGGTCCCAGCAGTAAACTTAGGATTATGGAATGGTTTGGGTTGAAGGGATCTTAGAAACCATCTTGTTCCATTCCCTGCCCTGGGCAGGGACACCTCCCACTATCCCAAGTTGCTCCAAACCCTGTCCAACCTGGCCTTGGACACTTCCAGGGATGGGGCAGCCACAGCTTCTCTGGGCATCCTGCTCCAGTTTTAGCCAAAACTCTTAACAGGATGATGAATTTTACAAATAATGTAGAAGTTTTATCAGCACCGAGTTAATAAAATGGCACCGCTCACTCATCCTCGGAATACGCAATCCAGACCTTCTCCCAGTAAAACTAACCCAAAAACTTCACCTTCTCTAACACTTCCAAGATTATTTTTTTCCTTCAACAGCCATCTCTGATGTGCTGTTGGCCACTAGGGATGGATACAGCCGGTTGGAATAATCATGGAAAACCGCCAAAAAATCGAGGATTGCCTCCTTTCCTTCATCACACGCTTCCTCACCAGCAGGAGCCAAAACTGAGATGTCTCCCTATTCCTCCTTCAAACCATCGGGACTGTCCCGTGCCCCTCAGATAAATCCAGGAGCTCAAGGGATGAGCTGCAAACGGAGCTTTAAAGCAGTTCTTGAACGCTCTCTAGTGGTTAAAGAGCAACTACTGCTAATGGCACCTTCCACCACCTTCTCAAGTTTAATTAATCAATCACTCGCAGTGACTCATGCCTCTCAGAGATAAAAAGATTTTTAAATTAAGGTTATAATTATTGTTGTAATCATAATAAGATTTTATTACAATTTATTCTTAGGCACTGGAGTGGTGTTTTTCACTATGCAAAGTGCAGAGAGAGTTTAACATCACTCCTGTGCATCAAAATAACATTTATCTTTTTGACCAACTGACAATTTTCATCCAAAGTGCGTGATTGCTCACTGAAAATTCATCTTATCCACAAATATTAATAATTTCCTGCCTATTTTCCCACCTATTTCAGGATGCCTGAAATTTCCAGAGTGGCCACTCAAGGTCCTCACAGAAGCCCTGAATGTATGTCACAGAAAATGCTAATTTTTCGTTTCACAGCAGAAAACAAAGTTGGGAAAGAACTGGGTGACCCAGTTATGGAAATCTGGCAGCTCCCAGACCAAAGGACAGATTAAAGCAAGGAACATGCCACAGACAGCGATGACAAAATCCTGGTGATGGGTTGGAATCACTTGTAGATGCCAGGCCCGTGTCCACGGGAATATTTGCATGGAGCATTATTTACATACCTTTCCCCAGTTTAATTGCAACCTGTCCAGCAAAAACAAACACCCAGCCTCAAAGACACACGTTATTTGAATGTTTTCTTTTCTTTTTGTCTGCTATCTGTTTACTTTGAGACCGTGCCTTCTTGTTTGCCTGCCTTTCTCCTCACAGCTGCTTCCTTCATCATCATCATCTTTCCAAGCAGACTGAAACAACTTGGGAAATTGCTTCAGTAACAATCCTGCACAAAAACCCCTGGGTCTGTAAGGATTGCATCCCCGATATTTCTTCCAAATCCCACATTTTTCAGCTCTTCCGCTCTACCAAGCCCTCCTGTCCCCAAACAGATGTGGAGACATAAAACAAAGCTCAGTGGTAGCTCTGTGAGCAGCTGATGCAAAGCAGCTCCCAAACTTCATGTTTGCCAGGAAAACTTTCTGTTAGCCAGCAAATTGCACTCCCTGCTAATTTTTCATGACATTTCCCAGCCTGACGACAATTTCTCGCTTATTATGTCATTAAAATAGGGTGCCATTAGTTTTACTTTCTAATTAGCTAATTGTTCTGCCATTGCGGTTTTCGGAGTGTAACGTGTTATTATTGCACTGTGTTAGTAACTAATGTCAGTGAATCAAAATTACACGTTGTTTGGGGTGGGGTTTTTTTCACTTTAAATCTTTCATTGCTCCTCAGCAAGGTGTGCTACAGCTTCCTCAGGGAGAGCTGTCCCCATATGTCTGATTTCCTCTGCTGCAGTAAGGTCTTACCCTGCGTGTTTGCAGATGCCTGGTGAATCATTCCAGAGCTCCTGAAACACATTTATGACCCATTCATCACTGGGCCACTGGGGAATAGAAGAGTGTGGATTTTGAGTAAAAAACTATTGAAGCACAGGCAAAAATTAGGAATAAATCTGAATTTATATAGGTGAACTCCTTACCTGTGCTCACATTATTTTTATGGCTTGGGGGGTTGTGCTTTGTTTGGCCTTTTTTTGGTCCGTTTGGGGCTTTTTTCACGCAGAAGCATTTGCAATTCTTTGGTGGAAGTTTTAGTGGAAGAATTCCTTAGTTCAGCTTCCCTGGGATGGATATGGCCTTGAGGAACACACAAATATGTTTCCTCTGAGAGTGCTGAGCACACGGGAAGAAAAAGGGCTGCAGTGCCAGTGGGCACTCCAGGAGACAGCGCACTTGGGAAGGCAGCTGTCACACCAACAGATTTGGAAATACTTGTTTAAAGCAACCATTAATTGTTGTTTAGCATAGGGTCTGGGATTAGCCTTCCTCAAAATAGCCCAGCTGAGCCTGGAGTGTGAGAATTGTCAGCCCTTCCTTGCTCTCCTCTGGGCTGGAGGTCTTCTATCCTACAAAGGTAAAGGCTTTCTGTGTCCCCCGTGCCAGTATTTATTGTGAGATGTAGTTCTGCTCACTGTGAGGAAATGACAGCTCTGTTGTTACTTTAGCTGCTAAACAGGCAGATAGATAGATTCTACCATCCAACAGACGGGCAGAAAAGTACTCAAATACAGTCAATATATTATGAACCTTAAAATACACCTGACTTACAGGAGAAATCCTCAGAAGCTCCGAAAGACAGGAGATTTGTGCTTAAATACGATGGAAAGAAAATGTTAAAACACCCTGTGACTTCCTTCTCTTTTGCTCCATGGTTACATTACAGAGATTGCACAGTGGAAC
This sequence comes from Falcunculus frontatus, assembly GCA_013398115.1. Lineage (NCBI taxonomy): Eukaryota > Metazoa > Chordata > Aves > Passeriformes > Falcunculus > Falcunculus frontatus. The sequence goes on along the minus strand of VZRV01006487.1, from coordinate 93,489 downwards.
TGGAAGGTACAACCTGTACCTGCCCCCTCTTAGGGGTGGTTTACTCCCAGCTCTTTTAGCCATGCTCACTAAGAACACTTTTATTCTCTGCACAAGAATATTTTGTAGGAGAGGTTTTAAGTATTTCCTGTCCCTTTCTGACCTGGCAAACAGACAGTGGGTTAAGAAATGTAAATTATATCATACAGCCTGAGCTAAGCAGGTCAGGACAAACAAGCTCAGGACTCAGACTGCACAGAGGCATCCCCTCACCTCAGCTGTTTCTGGGAGAAACTTTGCCATTTGAAAGCTCTTAATAAGAGTTTTTCGACTGGGAAACAAAATTAAAGCAACAAGTTGATGTGGCCACTTTCAAATTAAGCTGTGTACTCGGATCTTCCTAAATTTAGGGATGCTCTTCCTTTATTCATTAAACATCCCAAGTGATTGGGAAATAAAGGAGGTAATAGGCAACATGAATTTGCCACAACCAAACTGTGCCAGACTATTTCATTTCCCTCCAAAGACGGACAGAAGAGAAGCAGAGGAAAATCAGAGGAAAATCTCCTGACTTTGATAAGGTTTCTGATACTCTCACACGACTCAGAAGCAGCCTGAGAAATCATGACCCAAATGAAAACCGATGGGGCAGCCGTGCAAAGCCAGTCTATGTAAAGAATAATTTCCAGTGATTCCCTGTTAAAAGGAAAGGAGGTATCAAGGAAGGAATTTGTACTATATCAGCATTATGGGTTCCCTGAAATAGCCAAGTTACTTCCAATTTCACTCCTCCTTTACCTTTGTTATGTATGTGATGTGCAGGAAGATTCTGATGTGCACCTTGGAGAGTGTGAGGTTTGATTGGCAATTTTCAGGTGTCGTGACCATGAATAAATCGTGAATATAATTAGCAAAACCCATTGTTTCTCTAATGACTGTGCCTGACCAAATCAGCTGAAGAGATGAGGGGCCCAGGCACAAATTTCCTGGGTAGGCATTGGATCTGCTCATTTATCAAGAACTATTTGGACTCCTCCATTCATAGAAAGAGCCACAGAAATAAAGAAAATATTACTCTATTCATAGAAATAAAGGTAAAAAGTTGGTATTAGGCACATCATGAGCCCCATGTTACCCCTTCCATCTACAGTAAAACCTGGCCCTTGGTAGCATCTTTGCCCTTCAACTATTGATTTACATGGCACATTTCAGCACTGGGTTGAATATCCTTTCAGTAAGAGCCATTTTTTCACTCCCCAGTTACACAGCACATCTCTTTGAGAAAAAAAAAGTCATATTTTCTGAGGCGATTACAAGTTTGAGAGGACAACCTCTGTAGATGTTCCCCAGAATTCAAGATTTAAGACACTCAGGCTATGATAAGCCTAAATTTCACTTACAGCCTCATGACACTGTCCTTTAAATGGCCGTGATACACTAAAGTGGCTGAAAAGAACCCCAAAATTGAACAGAAGATTGTTATTTCAGAAGATGCTTTGGTTGGGGCTGCAGCATTTGACATACCACCACCCAATATTTTCCTTAGCATTAAGGAAATAAAGACAAAATTACTCGATCTAATTTACAAATACAAAAAGATGACTGAAAGAGTAAATTAGAGGGAGGACAGGTATAAACATCCCGGAGAGTGTGGTGAGCTAGGCCCATCCAAATTAGCTAAGCCAGGCAAATATAAAGCCCTGGGCAGTTCTGAGCTGCTTTTCAGAGCTGAGGCTCCCTTGGCATGTGTGACTGATCTCCTCCCTTCCTGTGCCAGGGCTTTGTCCATAAACTAAGGCTTGATCTGCTTTGCATGAAGTGAGCAAAGGAGTGTCCCAGCCTGGTTCTACAGCTGGGGACCTCAGTAAACAATTGCTTCACGAGAGGGTCAAGGAACTGAAACAGAAATACCTTTTGTAACGATTTCCCATCAATGGCTGTGTAGGGAAATCTATCATTTAGTAGCATTTAATCAATTTTTTGCTGCATTGGATTGGAATTATGCTAGTTTTGACTAATCATACCATTAGACTTCATTTAATCTCCTTTGAACTCAAAAACCTCCTGAATTTTTTACTGACTTTTCTCCCAAAACATCAATGTTTAACATTTCTGATAAAAACCTTGTATTTTAATCTTACTCAGACGAAAAACATACACTTAGCTTTCAATCCTTATTCCGAGAGGTTTATTTTGTCTGGGTCTCATTTTATGATGAAAGTTAGCCAACCTGTGGGCTTAGCTAGAATGGGAATTTCTCTCCTTTGAGCAAATTCCTGTGGGAAAAGGAAACCTAAATAGAAACAAAGCAATACCTTTCTAAAACAGCCTGATAAGCACCCCAGCTTTTGAAATGTGCAAACTGGGCCCCCCTCAAAACCTAATAACCATAATCCCTGTATAACAAATCCGGGAACTGGAAACAGAGCTTGGTCCTTCCCATTTTCTGTGCACCAGCGGTGGAATGGGATCTGCTTTCCAACTTCAGCTGTGGTTATCTCTAGAACACCACAGAACACTGGCAATACTGAAATCCCATAACATTCCATGAGCTCAGGCAGGGAACTGCTTGATGAATAGACCCGTGATAATGTGCAGGAAGGAAATTGCATTTTAGTCTTATGGAGCCTATTAAAGAAAAACCAAAATCAAACAACCCAGCATAGAAAAAAATGGAAGTTATTAATTATATTAATTTCATTATATCGTTCAGGATAATTCTGAGTACGAACAGGGAGTAGACGTGGCAGTTAAGGAGAGAGCACTGCATGGGTCAGAGTTCCTGGTTTGGGGAAGTAGGGAACAGATCAGCAGGGTGGGAAAGCTGGCGAGCTGTAGAACCTGTTACTGCTTTGGATAAGTGGGGAACTAGGAGATGGAAGGGCACAGGGATGGGATGCCAGGTTTGGGGAGCTGGGAGCACATCCCCATCTGTGTGCTTTGGTTGCCTGCACAGGAATGGCCAGAGCCTGGCAGAGCTGCAGGGGGACACAGCTCATCCTTGGAGCTCACAAGGAGCTAACCTGAGACATCGCTTTTGCTTGGAAATAGCTTTTAGGGCATTGGGGGAAAAAAAGAAAGCCGTAATATTTCCTTTTTTCTTTTTCACTTGGAGAAAGGACAAGGGTGGAGAGGACTAGTAGTACTTCCCTGTAGGATTTTCTCCAGAGGGAGTGGCAAGGCTTGGCTTGGTCAAAAGTCCCCGAGCAAAGGGGAGCAAAGTAGGCAAAAGGGAAGAAATCTGACACGGGAAGGGTCGGGAATGTGATTTCCCTCATCTTGAGCAATTCTGTGTTCTAAAGGTTCATGTTTGTGGAAGTGCTTCTGCTGGGGGGACTTTCCCTCCTCTCTGGCCTTTCTCCAGTGCCTGAACAAATGTGAAACTCCAGGAGCTGACCTCCATTTGCAAAGCTCCCAAACATGAAATGCAGGGATACTTATCTCTAAGAAATGTAAATGTGAGACCCACGTGCTAATTACAAGCTCGTCATGCTGGAAGTTGCCAGGATGGAGTTCATCCACAGCTCAGCGACGCTTCCTCCAAGCAAAGGTCTCAGCTCTTACTGATGCTTGGGAATTCCGTGGGGTTTTCCTGTGCCAGGCGTTGATGATCAATATCGTCAGCGCAGACGGATGAGGAATTTGTGGTCACTGTTTCTACAGGAATGGTGGGAAAGAGGTAGATGAATAATTCACAGCAAAACCTGCCTGAGATTATGAGCGTGTTAAGTACTAAGAGAGATTTCAGGAGCTGAGATCGACTGTGTAATCTCATGCAATAACTGCTCTCACGAGCAGCGTTTTAACTCCTTTTATTTTTGAGACCCCGAACATTTGCTACTCTGTGTTTCACTTTTCCACAAAGGGGAAACAGTTCCCGTTAATCAGGGCTTTATTGATCCATCACATATTCTTAATTTATTGTCCCTGTTTCCCCCATCAGCTCCAACTTTTATTGTGGATTTTTTTTTAGCTCTTCAGCGAGGCAGGTTTTGAGTACAAACTCTGTTAGAGCTTGGCTGAAAAGTTTGCCTGAACTGTGCCCAGAGCTTATGGAGAACTGCAATGGCAATGTGAGGAAAGAGGAGAAATAAATAGGAATGGGTGACACAATTCCATATTATTTTAAGCCATTGTATCTTGGGGTCGAAAAGCCTCAAGTGCTTCACATGTTGACAGAAAAACTGCATTTTGCTTGGGGGAAAAAAGGTCATTTCAAGCTCCGTGTATGGGGCTTGGAGAAGTAAATCCATAGAAATTAAATCTTGTAAACACAATGGAATTAACGAAATACAATGGTATTACCAAAATCCTTGTGGTGAACAGTGAAAAGGACTTTCAATATTCGAAGATTTTGTTTTATACTTCATTTATTCAACTGCAGTAATTGGGATGGGTGATTTATTACACGTCCTATAACCTGTTATGCAAAACGAGATTATTTGTAAAGCAAATATCTAAAACAAAAGGACAAAGCATTGAGCTGCTCCAGAAAATGCAGGAATACACGGAAAGCAGAAGCGTAAGGAGCAGTATTTACAGACAGAATGGAGGGGAAAAAGTCTGACCATCAAGAAACCAGTTTCTTGGTGGATTATCAGCTCAAATTAACTCCTGGGGAGCAAGAACCAGGATGGAAACACGGGTAAGGATTTGGTGAGGAAAGGCCATGAGACATCTCCCTTTTGGTGATGGGGAACCATCAGGTTGGCCCAGTTGCTCAAAGAATTGGGCTTTTTCCTTCTTTTCAATGCCACTGATTGTGTGGATCCATGAATAAAGAGGGTTTTTTTAAACCACTTTAAAAAACAATGGTGCAAATACAGTCTTAAATTGCTTCTTACAGCCAAAAAATTCCAACGTCAATGTGTGACTATCACGAACTGGATTTTCAGGGATTTATTTATATTCCCAAAGTTTTCCATCCATTAATTCCAGGAGGACAACTCGGTAAATACCAAATCCTTTCCCATTTAACTCCCAGCCTGCTGAAGGCAGTGGCATATTATTTTCCAGCTGTGCCCCACGAAGCAGGTGGAGTATTTATTCATCCCAAAATTTCCTTTGCCTCACAGAACCCCCGATGTTATGCCAGTGCAGTATCTTTAATGCTGAAACAACTAATTGCTAGCATAAAGTTAAGGCTTACTGAGTGGTGGCTAGACACGGGGCAGCTTTCTGCGACTGAAATGGGTAGGACTCCTATACGTTACGTGGGGATTGTAGGGATATACAAGGATTGGATCTGGAGACGCAAACCCCAGCCTGAAAGACAACCGAAGCAACTGTTTCCGGCGACTGAACTGCGGTTATTCGGGCTCAGATGCAGCCTTGCTGCACTTCCACGGCTCAGGGACTCACCCTAGGGCACGGAAAACGTGTTTTGGAGCCCCATTTGTGCCGGGAGAAGGAGGCGGGAGGGACGGCGGGGGCTGCGAGGGACGCGCCACTATTGTGTCTGGCGCTGAGGCGCCCGGCGCGCGCCCGAAGGACCCGGCGCGGCGCGCCTCCTCCGCCCGGGGCAGTGCGGCAGCTGCCGCCGCGTGCTCAGGCGTTCTCCGCGGACACCCGCAGGCCGGCCAGGACCCCGCGCGCTCCCGCG
>VZRV01006487.1:10665-87518 GCA_013398115.1 Falcunculus frontatus | reverse complement strand
GGGTGTGAACATCACCACGGTGCAGACCGAGGCCATGAAGCAGATCCTGGGGGTTATCGACAAGAAGCTGCGCAACCTGGAGAAGAAGAAGGTGGATCCCCACGTCCCCTCAGACCCCCAGCCCACCCCGGCTGCCCACTCGCCTTGCCCCTCGTCTTCCGGCCGCCCCTGCCCCCGAGCCGGTCCGGCCTGTTTCCCTTCCGCTCCCTTGTGCCGGGGCCTCCGCCGAACCCTCCCGGGTTGTTCCCGGCGTGGCCCCCAGAGGCCGCCCGCTGGAAGGTTCCAGAAGGGCGAGCGCCGCTCCCCCGGCCTGTCCCCTTCCCCTCACGGGGTCCCCCTGCCCCATCCCCTCTCCCGCCGCCCCGGGACCCGGTCCGATTTCCCCCCGGCCCGCGAGACAGAGCCCGGAGGGGTCGCGGCTGCCGCCCCCCCTTCGCCCCCGCTGCCCGAGCCCCCTCGGCGGCGCCGCTCCCTTCCCCTTCCCCCTCCTTCCGCCTTTTGTTCCCCGCAGCGGGGCCTTTCCCAGCCGCGCTATCCCGGGGATCGGCTCTCCGCATCCCCGTTCCGTGCGGTGGCCGGAGCGTTCCCGGTGCCCGTGCCCGGCGGAGCGGGCGGGCAGAGGCTGCGGTGCCCCCGGTGCCGGGCACATGGACGCGGAGCTGTAACATGGCGGCAGCCCGGCCTCCCCGGCGGAGCTTATTGTGCCGCCCGCACAAAGCCGGGGCCACCCCACCCCGCCCCGGTGTCACCGCTCGCTTTCCATCGCCCTAAGCTCAACTCTTTGGGAGCCTGAGCCCAGATGGAAGCGGCCTTTCAGGGGTTATTTTTAGAAAGAGCAGCTACTAAATCCATGGTGCTCGGACAGTTTGAGTTGTGGCACAAGAGGAGAAGGGTGTCGTGGTTACTCGCGGCGTGTTTTGCACCCTCTTGGTGGTGGCAGATTAGATGAGCTTGGCAGGGCTTTACAACCTACAGAGCATGAGGTGTCCATCAGAAAAAGAACTAAATACGTAGCCTCAAGACTTGCCTCAAAACACCACATTGCCAAGCTAAAATTAGGGATTACTGAAAAATAATTTTATGTTTGTGCCGGAGCCCTAAATCTTTTTTGTTTTTAGAAGTGAATAAGCACAATAATTGTTCTATTAATTTTTTCGACTGGCACTTTTGATCGTATTCGTAGTATTCCATATTGTATAAGGTGGAAATACTAACAGTAAATTACCGTGTACAAGTGGGTTATAAATTAAAGAAGCTGTGCTTTACCTATAAATAATACACTGTGTATCAATAATACACTGTGTAAATACACTGTGTACAGTGTAGCTTCCCACTGAAAAACTGGGTGTGGGATTTTCCTGGGTTTTAAAAATGGCATGGCAAAAAGCAGCAAGCCAGGACCTTTTAGGTAAGTTTTAGAATCAGAGGAGCTTTTCCTCCATGTCTGTTGTGTGTAGACAGGACAAGATGTCTGTCTTAAACTTATCATTAATACACAGGAATATGTGCACACACAGTACTGGTCTTCAACTTGAGAAAGAGAGCAGATCTTTTCTGTCTCTAATTGTTTCAATACAAAAATACGGTTTGAAATTTAACTGCTGTACCCAACATACACAAAAATCTTCTGAAAATATTTTTTATGATGTTAAAAATGTATATTTTAAAAACCACAATTAGCAGGTGAACATTTTGACATTTAGGAGTAATCAAGAGGATAAACCACAGTGTTACTGGTGTGAGGGTCAGCTTTCCTTGGGAGTAGTGTTTTTATTTACCTGTGAATCATTTACACTTAATTTACACTTACCTTCACCATCCCATTCTATTTGAGTGGGGTTTTAGTCTGCTGTGGTGTTCTACCAAGTGAATAGAGGGGACAAAGTGCCCCTTTTTTTCTGGACGTGGCTTTTGTTGGAAGGTGTTCCATGAAAATTACTGAAAGCATTTATTTTTTGAATAGTCTGTGCTGGGCAGTGTGGGCTTAAAGAAAAGGCAAGGGCTGAGGCTTGAAAAGGAAAAACTCCATGTTATCTCTCACTGATGAATTAAAGTTCAGAGATTCCTGAGTCTTAATGGGCTGAAGTTCTGAAACTTCCTGAAGGAGGACTCATAAGCACTGCAGAAGTCGTGAGAGAAATAGGTTTTGGTGTGGTAAAGCAGAGTAACTCATTTGTGGGCTTCAGCCTCTCCCTTGGTGGGGGAATCAAGAGTTCTGGAGTAAATAATGCTCTTTAATAAAGAGAGCATTACATGCTTTGTGTCTTAAAACAAAGCTCCTTGTACCCATCAGTATTTCCTTATATTTTGTATCTTTGGAGAAGAATATAATTTTTCCAACCAACAGAAAGAAAAACTGTGCTGAATACTGCACAGACAGGGGTGGGTGAGAAATACAGTAAATCTCACTGGGAACTTGTAGCTTAGTTGGCCAGTTAATCCTTTCTTTGTCAGCAGCTGGTAACAAAGGCCAGTGGAGATGATTTTCAGAGCTTTGTGTCACAGAATGAATACAAAAATACACTTAGACACATGTTTCCGAAGGATGAAAAATGATTGCTCTGGAAGAGGTACCATCTTAGGTTTTAAATAAAAGGAGGGTGCAGCTTTCAGTAGAGGAAAGGTCACTCTTCATGAAGAAATTTGAATTTTAGGAGTAAATTTAATACCGTGTTTACCTTGTAAACGCAGGGGATAAAATAGTGTGACTACCAAAATATGAATTGAAATAATACTTACAAGTTTGGTCTAGACTGTTTTGGATGTTTCTCTATAAACTAAAAGTTCTAGATTATTTGTTGCACTTTCATTTTCTTTTCCTAAATGTGACCTCATTTGAAAGAATGAGTATTGCTTGTGTTAAAAGGGAGTAGGATAAATGGAATTGCTGTTCAGAAATGGATGTGAAAACATGGCCTGAAAATGTCTGTGTTCCCCTCACCTCTTCATATTTGGTAATGATAGGAATGCTATTCTCTGTTCTTAGATGACAAGGTATTTGTGTGTGCATGGAAGGGGATAATTAAAGGGGTATTTTCTCTACAGGACCTTCAGATGTGCAACTCGAGTTTATGTTGACAAGCTTAGTGAATTCAGGAGTTGCCTGGACTCCTCCAGGTGTTTGTCAGGTGTCTGGGGTTAGAATCCTGCCAGCTCTCCACGTTCCCTAGGAGAAAATACTTCACCTTCAATTTCTCCTTCTCCCTGGCTCTTCTGGTTTTTGTTTTCAGAGGGAAAATCCTTTCCAAATTTTGAGCCAATTGAATGTAGATCAAACCCTGGTTTTGTTTCAGGGCTGAGTGAAAAAAAACTCAGTTATTTTTGCTTTTAACTTATGCAGTAGAGCATGAGCCATGTAACAACTGTTTATCAAACAGATGTTCTGCCAAAGGGGCAAAGTAATTAATTTGCTAACCACGTGGATTAGGGGATGGGCAGATGTCCACAGGGTAACACATGAACTTAAAAACTTGATGTGAGCTTGATGTCTGGAGTTGGAAAGATGGCACATGTTGCCTGTGCCTGGTAACTTGAGCTGCTGTCACTTTATCAGCTTGTCTGAATTTCCTTCTGAGTGTAACCCTGGCCGGGGTGCAAAATGAGCAGTTCACGAGTGCTGCTGTCCTTGCTTCACAAGAGCTCTCATGGAACAGCAGGTGGACATTTGAAGTTGATGTTGATTTAGTAAAATGTTGGATTTCCCATGGGAAACAGGAACCTGTCGTAAAAGCTGGGATCAGTTTTCCATTCTTGCAGGTGCAGTCAGTGGTAGCAGGAAGTTTGAAGCTGCCCAGTGGTAGCATCTCTCTCAGTGCTTTTGTCCATGGTTTGGGCCACTTGGATGTCCCAGGCTTCTGAGTGTCTCCAGAACCTTTCCTTGTGAGGCTTGGTTTGAAACTTATATTTGGAGATTAAACGTGGTTTTTGACCAAATAGTAAAATTCATTTCAGACTGTGTATTAAAAGCCTGAATCTTTCTTTGAAACTTCTCTTGGTAGCAATTTTGGATATCAAGCTTCATGTCTGAAAAGCCAAGCAGTTTATCTGTGAAATCGTGTGGTGGTTGGTGCTTAGAGGTTTCAGCCTGGTCTGTTTTGGTTTTAACTGGTTATTGTAGAATAGGGATTGTCTCTCAGTGAGTTCAGTTAATTGGATGCATGATGAGCCCAAGGAGCTCTGGAAACACCTTCTAGTTTCAGTTTTTCAGATACTGCTCTGGGGTTTGGATGACGGGTTTTGTTTCAGAAGGAAAAGACACACGGTGTGTTGGGAGAGCTCGATTTGTGTTCTGCAGCCCAGTTGGTGTTCTAGAATTCATTTGTAAAAGTAACTTTTTTTGCACAAAAATGATGTGTAGAGCAAAATCCAGGTCTCCTGCAGTGTAGTCAACTTCCCTGTAAATTCAGAGTGTTTCTGTAGGAGATCCTGTGTGCTGGTGGTTTGTAAAGAACATCTCTGTGCAGTCACCAAAACTTGGGGTTCCACTCTTCTGTGACTTAATTCTGGTTACTGAAGCAGCTTTTTTTCCCTCTGGGGTTAACTGATCATGAAACTGCAGTCTCAGAATTGATGTGTCTTTGTCATTTGTTTAAAAACTAATATATCGTGCAGATATGTTTTTCTAAACCATTAGACTTCCCAGACTGTGGGGAAAAACCCACCCACCAGAATATCTACATCTGTTATTTCAAAATTAAATTCAGTTTAAACAGAAGACCTGTAAATGTTTTGTATTCTGGAATATTGGTGTTACTGCATCCTTCCATCTTCCTGGTTCCAACTCAGGACTGAAACAGCTTCTCAGAACTGGTGGAGTTTGAGAGGTTCTGAACTTCTTGTTAAGTGATTCACCTTTTTGATTTTTTTTTCTGCCTGTTTTTTTGAGAAAATAGGAAGTATTGTTTCGGTTTGTGGGGTTTTTTTTATCATTTCTGGGCAGTTTTTGCTGCAAAGCAATGAATGAGTGCGGAGGTGATGGTGGAGGGCAGACAAATTACAATGCAGAGATGTAAAACAGGTTTATAAACTTCTGATTTGTAACTTGGCTTTTATTTGGCTTCAGTGCAAACCGTATTACACAGCTGTTTTAAATTTGGGATTATCTTAATTGCTTTTGTGCTGTGAAAACCATTCAGTTTTTGAGGTGCCTCAGGAAACAGACTTGAAATGTCCTTTCCATCTTTTCTTAGCTTGTAGTAGAGTTTGAATTACAAAAGGTTTACTCCAGCTGTTCACAGAGGTTACCTTGTCCCCTTGCACCTTGTCATGCACACTTGTGCTGCTGTAATTGGTAGAACCATAGCATTGAAATTATCTGGTTAAATATAGAGCCTCCCTCCTGCTCCTGACCCCCTTTTTTAAGGGTTATTTTTAATCTGATGATTCCAGTGATCCAGTTTGTAGCAGAGCACTGGAAGTGACAGCTCAGTGGTCAGGCATTTCTAAAGCCAGTCTTGGTTTGGAGGGTAATGCCATGGAACTGCATTTTTTTGTTTTCACTTTAGGATGACATTTTTGAGACAATTCAGAGGAGGTGAAGAGAGCTGTCTATTACTGCAGTAAAGTAACTTAGTTTCAGATTCCTATTAGAGTAAAATCCAGGGCATACTGAAGCCATAACACCACAGCCCCAGGAGCCTGTCTGTGGTGCTTTTTCCTCAGGAAACTCCAAAATACTTCAGGTATCTCAGTGGAAAAAGCTGAAGCAGGGTGGCTTGCTGCCTGCAGAACTGGGAGCTGCTGACTCATGAGCTGTTCAGTACACAATTTATATGCTCACTTTGCCACTGGTTTATTTTGTTTTCCTGCTGGTTTGGTTTTCATGCTCTGAGATCTGTATCTGTGAGGAGTGAGGGTGAAGTTGTGTAAAGCGGGGGGATAAGATGAAGACAGTCTTCCCCTCTTGCAGGCACTGCAGTAGGTTCCTAAGCAGGAATTTTACTGCAGTTGTTTTACAGCACTAATGCTGTTCTTGGATTGCTATTAGTTGACAGTGCAGATTAAAAAGGAAAGCATTCTACTTAATATTTCTGTGTAATGCAGCTTTGGATCTTACAGTGTCTTTGGGATGATAGGAAAATGCTTACTTGGCAGTCGAAATCTTTGTGGTAACATTTAACTAAATGCACATTGGCTTGTCCTCTGCATTGCAGCTGACAGGGCTTTCCTTCCTCCGCTTTTACCTTCCCAGTAGGAATATTTTTAAAGAAAAAGTGAAGACAGGTAACTTTTCTTCTATTCCTAACAGAAATAGACATACTACCCTTTGCTTTTTAGTTGAATAAAAATAAGCAAAGCATTTACATTAGACCTAAGAATATCTGACCATCCAAGAAAAAGGTTGTGCATTATTCAATATGTTACTGCAGTATCTTAATCTGAAAGAACCAACCATGCATGGAAAAAGTATACAGAAAAAATTGTAGTTACTGAGGATATTTTTGTGTCTTCCCTCCCTTATGCCCTCAGCCACCAGAATGGATTCTGTGAGTGTTTCACAGTGTAATTTTGCAATATATGTTTTTTTCAGCAAAGTTGAACAAAGTAGTGTTCTGGAATACAGTGTTCCACCCTGTTTGTTCTGCTGTTGTTGTTTATGGGTTTGTGTTGGAAACTGGATCACAGAATTTGTTTTAATGCATTTTTGTAGACCCTGTTCAAACTGGCTCATGTTTGCAGTCTGTTTACTGAGCAGCCTCACAAACAATTGCATCAGGGTGACCAAGGGAATTGTAATCTGCAGCAGGGGAGCCAGTGACTTGAGCAAGTAGGAACTTCCTTCGAAATTTCCTTGTCTGCAAAGGCGGTTTGCTGTAGGATTTCAACTCTCAGAGGTGTGGGTTGACCTGGCTTTGCGCTGGGACACTGCAGTGGTTGAGCTCTTTTACCTCCCTTTGGCTGCACAGCTCAGCCACAATCTCCTCAATCAAGAGAAGTGTCGTGTGATTGTCCAGCCATGTCATCATCTGCTCTGAAATCGGGATGGAGAAGAGTAACCCGACCTTTCTTCCTGTTGAGATAGATGTGCAGTGTGCCAAATGCTCTCCAGGGCTACTTTTTTATTCAGTTACGAATTGTGGCTGCTGCATTTAACAACTGTTACCATGTGGTTTCTGTCCCCAGCATGAAATTCCCAGTAATATGTTTTTGGAGCTCTTGAAGTTCTTGCTTTGACTTTGCCTAGGCCATTGCTGGCCCTGATACACTGGAAGGTGTTGTAGTTAAATGTTGTATCTGAGCTGGAGGACTTGCAAAGATCCAGGCTGGCCACCAATGGCATCAAAAGGACCAAGCCTCACACCAGTGATTGGGTTTCAGGAAGTAATGATGGGCATCAAATACTTTGGAAGAGGAGTTTGCCTGCTAAACTGTTCCACAGACTTTGATTTTTCCAGAAAATCTGAGACTGAGCATAGAAGTTCAATTAACTAGAAAAATATCAGTAAAATATTTTAACTGAAAAGTCAAACAAAGAGCAACAGCTACCAAACAGGCTGTCACTCAGTGGCAAATGTAAACCCTGAGACAATGGTTGCATCAGGGTTTTGATTCTTTGACATTCAAAATGTTCTCCTGCTTTTTAGGTTTCATTATCCTAGATTGGGAAGATAATTGTTAAGGATTCATTTTAATGACTTTTAAAATCAGATCAAGGCTAATTTCATTCAAAATACAGTAATCAGTGATAATACAGAAATGGTGAAAACAGCTTAATAATTAGGTGTGTTATCCTTACAGGCTTTGCTTCCTTTTGAAGACCCTTTCTAGTTAGTTAGTCTGTGGAATCTGTCACTTGGGCACACAGGAGTTTTACCTGCTTTTGGCTGATGTCACTCTTCTGCATGGTTTTCTCTTTAAGCAGATTGAGAGAACTGATCCTGCTGCGAAGTAGCCTAATGATGCTTTTTTTCAATTTCTTCCTGTGGAAAAAAAATCCTAATGCTCTTGAACAAAACTATTTTAGAGCTATTAATACAAATTGTGTTGGTGGGCATTCTTGCACAGAAGATTAGAAACTGTTTAAAATTCTTTGCAACTATCTTAAGTGATGGAGCTACAGAGAATTACAGTTCTGAATCTTAATAGCAGTGACAGTGGGGGTTTGCAGTCAGGTTTTTGGTACTGTAGTGATGAAGTGGTGATAAGCTCTAACTCAGCCCTCAGTTCAGCTCTCTGGTGTTTGGACTGAAGGAAATATGCACTGAGGGTGGTTTTCCCCTTAGGAGGAATGTGAATTTCCTTGGAAAATCCAGCTAGCCATGAAGACATTGTAATAGCCAAATAAACAAGGTTAAAATATTTACCTCTTGGGAAAATATTTATGTTTTAACCCAGAAGACAAGTTTTTGTCATGTGCTCTTTCTACAGGACGGTTATGTGCCTGTGTAAAGTGTTACAGTGTGAGTACTGTAATATTACAGTACATAATTTCATTAGCACAAGTAGAGAAAAGCTTTAAACTGATTCTTGGCTCTTTATAACAGCATTTTTCTTTTGTTTCAGAGCAAACTTGATGATTACCAGGAACGAATGAACAAGGGCGAACGTCTGAATCAAGATCAACTGGTAAAAACAACCAAAAAAATCCTAACCAGATCTCTGTTAAATTGTTTTGTCATCTTGATGGTGAGGAGTTTTGTGCTGCCTCTCCTTGTTGGGGCTGGTTCTTAAAGTAGGTTATTGTAGAGCTTGATTGAGCAGCAGTTCTGCAGTTGTAGTAAATAAAAAGCAAATATCAATTTAAATTCAGTTGTATGGTGCAAACATGCACATTGATACTTCAAGACATCACCAGATGCTCAGTAATCAACAGTGTTTTGTTGATGATTTTTAACACTGAGAAAGTGAAGGAAAAAAATGTACCCTTCAACTATTGCAGCTGTTGACACTTCAAAGAATGAGCTGCTTCCCGTGGTCAGTGTGATGATTTCATCTTCTCTTTGGTGGTTCTGTGCCAGCTGAAAACTGAAATATCACAGATCTGTGTATTTTTATTTTGGAATGGTCTGTTGTGAAGATAAACCATGATAAGGCTTCTGTTTGATGAGCAAGGAAGAGAACTGACATCATGTTGAGGAGGGAAACACATCTTTTTTATGAAGCCTGACTACCAGGCTTGATAAAAATCTTCTTTGTTTGGAAAAATTCGTTATTTTGTCACAGCAAGGGTGTAAATGTCTCAGCCATATCCCCCCCAATTTGATTCTGATTTGATGTAATTTCTCAGTGCTACCAAATGGGTTGAGGAGTTTGGTTTGCTTTGGTGTGAATCACAGTATTAGGTTTAAGAAGATAGCAAAAGCAAAGATTTCTGGAGAAGGGGACATTGTGCTCTGTGTATTCTGATTTGGGCTCTGACTGGAGATAACAAATCATTAATTCTCAAGCTCTTGAGCAGTTCTGAGTTGCCAAATGTTCTTCTCCCCCATTCCCCCAGTTGTTAGTTAGTTTTTGTCAGGAACTGGCTACAGCCAACCATGCAACCAGTCCATCATTCATGTGAGCACATAAAGGTATATTTTTATAAATGTTTAGCATATCTGAAGAAACTAGAGGCCCCAAGGACATACACAAGTCTTTGATATCTGGGCCAGTGAAAATCTAAATTTGTTTTAACATAGTTGCAGTCCCATTCAGGGGTCCTGTGTCTCACTTCAGAAATAAAACATGTGGAAATTTATTTGTTGCAAGTATATGTTCTGTTCTGTTGATGATGGTTTACATTTGTGGTCTTTCTGGGTTTTTTTAAGGATGCGGTGTCAAAATACCAGGAAGTGACAAATAACCTGGAATTTGCTAAGGAACTGCAGAGGAGTTTTATGGCTCTGAGCCAAGATGTAAGTAAAGATCAAGCGTTGCCATGTGGGTTATCCAAACACTTTAAACTCTTCCAGTGATGCAGTAGTCACCTCTATTTACAGGGAAGAATTGCCCTTGATTTCTTGTATGTTTGACTGTTTTCTCCCATTCTTTATATTAGTTGGTATCAGGTTTTCTGAAGAATTTGTGATGCACTACATAAATGTATGGAAACAAGAATAATGTAGTAATTTTCTGACACAAGTGTTGAAAACAGTGTGATCACAGGTCTGTCATGCAACATTAAAGATGGTCACTTGTTACCATTGGTAACATTTTCTTAAATGGACTTCATAGAGTCTTCATTTCTTAAAAATACAATCTGAAACTACATTATGGAACAGTTAATATTTTTGTAAAGGATAAATTTACCTATTTTGTAGTATCCAGTTATCTTTTGGGTTGGTGTTTTATCAAAGGTGCAAAATATCATTGTGATCGAGAATTAAATTGTAGAAGGTTGGGAGTTCTGGAAAGAGCAGCGGCATTGGAGGAATTGGTCGAGTAGTGGATGTTAGTGCAGCTGACTGCTCTAATGCGTGGTTTTAGCTTGTGAACAGTTGGTGATAATTTGAAGGGCAGCAGCATCCTTGTGTTACAAACTGCTTTCTACATTGGTTGTGGCTGTAAGTTCATTTGTAGGATTAAGCCAACCTGTTTCTTTATTTTCTGGCATCACAGTTCCATCTGTGTTTATGGAATGTTAGTAATGGGGAGCGTTCTTTCCTGGACAAGTCCATTCTGAAGTGTTTCTGGTCAGCTGACTGCTAAAAGAAGCCAGTAAATCCAGGAGTACTGAACTGGTGCTCTGCTTTCAAACTGGGTTGCAGTTTTTCCAGACTGGAGTTGGTTCACATATAGTTGATTTTAAGATATGTCTTTGATTTTAAAAAATGAAATTTAGATGTTTCAAAGAGAGAAAGTTACTGTCACAATATATTTTTGGAAGAGAATATTAAATTTACAAAGTAAACCAGCTGAATTTGGGATGCTGGATGCTTGGATTAAGATGAAGAATGGAAGAAACATCCTGTGGGTTCAGAGTGGTGCTGCATTTAGACCTGTCTTGTGAAAGGTTCAGTGCAGAGCTCAAGGCTGATGATGATGTGTCATCCTCTCCCTCCCTGCATCCGTGCTCCTCACACTGGGAATGCTGCAGTGGATGCACATGCTTGTTCCTTGGGGTGTCTGACTGGGGATCTCATGTCCAAGAATTTGTTTAAGTCCTTTTTTGAACTTGCTGATCCTGTCTTATCTCCCCAGCCTTTCATGGCAAAACATTCCATGAGTTCCCTCCTGTGGTGCGTGAAAAAACAAAGAGTACTTTTGTTTATCTGTTTTAAGCTGATCTCCTGGTAGTTCCAATGAATGTTTCCTACTATCATGGGATATGGCGAATAACCTCTCTGTTCCTGTTCTCTGTGTGGCCAGTGTGAAAAATCTGGATCACCCAAGCCTTTCCAAATGGAAGAACCCAACACTTAGGCTCTGCTCTTGCCCAGTGGAAGAACCCAGCACTTAGGCTGTTCCCTTGCCCTCCTCTGTACCTTTTCTTAGCAATTAAAGACATTTCCCATCTGTTTTTCCCTTGGGTCCACTCCAGATCCAGAAAACAATAAAGAAGACAGCTCGCAGGGAGCAGCTGATGCGAGAGGAGGCCGAGCAGAAGCGTTTAAAGACTGTGCTGGAGCTGCAGTTTATTCTGGAGAAGTTGGGTGATGACGAAGTGCGCAGCGACCTCAAGCAAGGATCCAACGGGGTGCCAGTGCTGACAGAGGAGGAACTGACAATGCTGGATGAGTTTTACAAGCTGGTTTACCCTGAACGAGACATGAACATGAGGTAGGGTTACAGCAAAGTCTTTCTGTTCCAAATTGCCAGTCAGTTAACAATGTATTTAGTATGGTAATTTAAAGACCCAGTAAGAAATTAACTCTTATTAATTAATTTTTAAGGTTGAATGAGCAGTATGAGCAAGCATCTGTTCACCTGTGGGACTTACTGGAAGGGAAGGAAAAACCAGTTTGTGGAACAACCTGTAAGTACAGTCTGCATGAGGAGACAGCACACTGAATTTGTGCCTGAACTAAAACACACATCAGATGTAAGAGAACTTGGGCAGTTAATTACCTTTGAGTTTTTTAGAGTAACTGCTTTTTCTCAGCTCTTACCTGGACTGTAATGGTGACTTCTGAAGTTTGGACTTGGTGTGTGGTGTATTTTTTTTACACTGGCTCAGCATTATTCAGCATTGAAGCTCAGTCCATTCCTGCTATTTCAGCAGTATTCTGCTGGTGCTCAGTAACAGTTCTTTGTTTTCTGGAAACCTGTGTGTGAACAAGGAGCTTTGTCAGTGATAGGACCTAATAAATACAGTGGCATGGCCTTCCTTAGCGGGATGTTCTCTCCCCCTTGGCTCCTGCAAAAAGTGTTGTGGTTTTGCTCTGTTTTCATTGATTAACTGCAGATCAGGGTGTGACCATGCCAGCCAGACTGCTTTTTTGCAGAAATAATTTCCAAATACCGGCAGAGCAAAGGCAGCCAGTAGTGCTGCTTTGCCAATGGGCCTGATGTCTTCTGGGTTAAGGTGCCCAGGGTTCATCTGAGGCACTGAGGGCAAGTGTTCTTTGCTTACAAAGGCTCTTTTGAGCCACCACCTCAGGGGAAGAACCTTCACAAATCAGGTGGTACCTGGATACATTTGTTTGTACTGACTCTTGTTTTGTAAGAAGTTGTCTTACAGTAATGGGTTTAAATAACAGGAATAAAAGTATAGTAATTAAATTCATAAACTTTACCTCACTGTGAAGTGTTCCACAAATCTTCTGAAGACTTATGTATGTACTCTTAAGATCCTCCTTGCCCTTCAGATTTTTCTGAATGGCAGTGGGTTATTTATGGATTTATGGGATGTAACCTAGTAAGAGAAGAAATCCTGTACCAGTAGTGGTCATGGACTGGATTGGGGCAGCAACATCTTCCCAGCAAAAGGGTCATAAAATGTACGTGTGATCTTAGGGAAGGAAGGAGAAGATGAGGACTGAGTTGGTGCTGATGTTTCCCTCTTCCATTTTCCCAGATAAAGCACTGAAGGAGGTTGTTGAACGGATTCTTCAGACCAGTTACTTTGACAGCACCCACAACCACCAGAATGGGCTGTGTGAAGAAGAGGAGGCAGCACCTGCACCTGCAGTAGAAGACACTGCAGCAGAGGCTGGTGAGGAGGGGGAGATGCCTTGTGACTGACATGTTTGTGGTGTTCTGCCTTCAGAAGTGATTAAATTGCAGTCCTCAGAGTGACTAAATTGCAATTGCAGTGTTCATCTCTGGTACTGAAACCATCCAGGATGAAAGTTCTGGCTGCCTGAGGCTTTCCCATTTTTCAGTGGTTCCCACCAGTTTAAGCTGTGTTAGAAGGGAGCAGTTTTTGAAGCAGACAGTGTGATTACATACTTAAAACTTGGGAATGTTGTATCCAATTTTAAGAAAAAAACTCAAGACATTTTTCCCTTTTATGGAGAAAGCATAACTGAACATAACTCTACCTAGCAAGAACTTAATGTGGGGTTTTTCTTTTTAAATCAAAGCTCTGAGAATATTTGTTGTTACTATTCTCTCTTAATGCCCATGACATTTCTTCTTCATTCTGAGACACCAGATTTTCTCATCTAACTTTGTGTCTTCTAGGTCTGTAACATGAAGGTGGTTGGGGTCTTTATTGTTGTTGGTTTGAGGTTTTCCTAGACAAATATTTTATTTCTTTTTCTTCCAGAACCCGATCCAGCAGAAGAATTTACTGAACCAGCTGAAGTTGAATCAACTGAGGTATTATTCACTGAAAGACTGTCATTTTGTATACCTTTAATGCCACTTACTTTTACTTTCATACCCTTTCTTATTTTTATTTTAGTATGTAAACAGACAATTCATGGCAGAGACTCAGTTCAGCAGTAGTGAGAAGGAACAGGTAGATGAGTGGACAGTTGAAACGGTTGAGGTAAGATCTTGTGTACTGCAGGTAAAATTGCAATCCCTGTTTCTGCTGGCTCACAATTCATGATAGGTTTTAGTACTGCATCCCTTCTCCCCTAATATATAAAAGAATACATATATTTAAGTAGGCTTGGACTCACTACTCGATTCTTTAATTACATACTTAGCTCAGGAGTACCTAAAATAAAAAGAAATGAAATCTATTTAGTCTGGCTAAGTTTGCAGAGAACTTGATTTTCTTCATTAGTGGCTTGCTTGGGAAAACAGGACTTAAAAGTCTTAGGCTTAAAAAGACTTTAAAGACATTTTTTTAAGTCTTTTTTTTTTTTTTTTTTTTTTTTTGGAGAACTTAGCTGCAGATGTAGAACTTAAAAGTTAATCTACCCAGCTGCTGACAGTGTGGTGTAGTTGTGCTTTCACTGAGCGGGTCCCTGGAGAGGGAGCTGAAAATGAGTAACTCAACTAATACCTACTCCAGATTGCTTATGTGCATAATTTGATGTTAAAATATGCTTGTATGTATGTCTCCGCTTCCCAGAACTACCGTTTGAGTATTTCACTTGTTACTACTCTGCACTTTAGTGGCTGTTGACTTGTGTTTGTGGTGCACTGGTGTTGGGATCCATTCTCAGTTTAGTGATTTGCACTCAGACTTTGCTACATGTCCAAGTCCGTGATTTTATTGCTCTGGAGTTTGTGTTCTTCGTGTATGGGAAAGGACGGGCCCCATGTTTGGTGTGTTGGAGCTTGAGTTGTGTCTCTCTGTTAAAAACAAGTATGAGCAGTTTCTTTCAAGAGCTGGAGAGTTAATTTTTGATTGATTTTAGCCTTCTGCAACAGCAAATTGCAGATGGTCAGGTTTTTAGACTTTCTTGGTGCCTTTGGGCTGTTTCTAAGTGTAGGAGTGGAGTAAGTGTTCATCATCTCGTGAAGTGCTGAAAAAACAGAGCAGCTCTTTTGATCTGATAAACTAGTCCAGCTGATTTTACACCGAGTCTGGCTGAATTTCCTATTTTACAGTGTTGAAGACCACTAAGATTTAATAATACTGAGGATGGGTGTGAGGCTTCTAGAACTAAGACAGCTTTGCTATGTATGTGAAAGAGTTGAGTAGTTTCTTGTCATAGTATTTCATTCCCTTACTTAAAAAACTCTTAAAATATCACTGCTACTCCCTGCTACTGAATGTGTTTTAAGAAATCTCTTAAAAAACTGAAGAAACCCTCCAAACCCACACATCCAAGTCATGCTTGGTTGGAGTAATTTAATTACTAATTTTAAAATTAATGATTGATTGGCTTCAGTTATACCCATTTTCTATCTGTGTTTCTACTAAGAGTCCAGAGTGGTTCAGTTCTCTGTAGTTCTTAATATAAGGAGTATGGATGAAGACATAATTCAGGTTGTAGTTTGGTATCAGGTTTCTGAAACTCCTCATTTTTCAGGCATCTGTACTAGATCTGATGTGGGATTGGGTCAGCTTTGTTTTCATAGGACAAAACAAAGAATGTATGCTTCAGTTGACCTTTCTGTCCCAGTATCTTGGATGTTCTAAAATGGAATAATTGAGAAAGAATTACAATTGAAGCCTGTTTCTTCATGATTAGGAACCGTATTTTCTCAGCTATAACACAAAAAAGGGAAATTGAGACTATCTGTCTGTAAAATTATTCTTGCTGGCACCACAATCTCATTTCTCATGGGAATGCAACTGAACTGTGCTTTGGTAAGATCATGCCACAGAATGTACACTGGGAGCTGTGAATTTTGAAATCTGAAAAGAGAACATTTGCTCAGAAGAGCTCCATAATTGTTCAGGAAGGGAGAGTATATCATAAACTCCTCTCTTTTTCAGTAACCCTCAAGTAGATGTGATACAGTCAGGATTTCTGTGGTGTGTTTCTAGTTTGAGAAGTGATGCTGTCTTCACAAGGATGTTTTTTCTATGAGCCTTCCATGAGTTTTAAACTAAAGAATTTGCTTGTGAATTTTCCAAGTGTATTTGGATTAAATGATGTTTTAATTTTGGTGAATAGGTCCTTTATTGGTAATAGCATTTATGGAGGTTTTTTATTATTTTTTTGTGGGGTTTTCATTTTTTTTTTAACTGCTGCTTCTGTAATAAGTAGTTGAGTCTGGTTGCACACAAAGTTCTGTGTCTCAGATTGCGGAACTTTGGTTGGATGGATTTTGTGTAGAATTGAAAACTGTTCTTAGACTGCCAGAATACAAGTTCATTCTGTTGGTTTGTGGTGTCATTAAACTTGTGGTTTTACCGTTCCTCCTCCTTTTTTCCTGTCCCCTGTCAGTCTCCATGCATTGCGTGTGGCAGCTCTGCCTGCTGCCAAGGTTAACTTCATCCACACAACTTGAAATTTGTTCAGTAGTTTCATCCTACTCTGGTTGTACTGTGTCAAAGTACCTGGTAGTGCTAATAAGGCTGAAGGAATAGGTCCTAAACTGTTCCTTTTGACATTAAAAAAAGAGGATTGGAAAAGATAATGTAAAATATGAAACACCATCTGAAGCTACTGCTGTAACTTCATGAAAAAGGAAAGTTGGATATTGTTGTATTTGTGAAAAAGGAAAATGTTGGATATTTTTGTCACTGTTCTGTGTCCTTGATGATTCCATCGACTCTTTTTTCTTGAAAATACTGAATTGTTGTGAATGACTTGGACTCCCTAAGTTAGGTGGTAGTGTTCAAATAACAGAGAGTATTTTTAGAGAGTATTAATAGAGAGTAACAATTACGCAGAATATGAGTAGCTGCTGGTTTTACCACTCAAGTTTCACCTGGTGATCTGGCTTGCACTTTTTCTTCATGCAAAAGGTCTATATATGTGCTCTACATAATTTTTTTTCTGCTCACAGGGCTTACTTCTTAATTTGTAAACAGTAGATAATGTGAAATTTGGGGATAGATCAGAGCAGTCGTGCTTGGTTTCCAGTGTGGACTGCCTTAGGGTGTGTTTTTCATGGGAATTGTCAAATTGCTTCTCTGTGGATTGCTACTAGTGGTGATTTGGCTCTGAAGGGAATCTTGAAGAGGACTGCAGGTTGTAGTCAGTTTTTAGTTTTGTTCAGATTTTTTGTCAGGGATTTGGTCAAGGAACAAGCCACTGGAATTTGGGAGGCAGCTGCATGTGCAGAATGCTATGTACAAACAAGGTTTGGAAATCCAGGCAAGCAGTAGGGATACTGAAAGATGCTGTAGGTTTCTTTGAGAAATTTTAAAAATATATGCAGGCTTTGAGGGTGGATAGTGGCAGTTTGAGGCTTAAAGTTCAGACCTTTGTTATAGGACTGGTTTGTTAATTGTCATGATGGCTATACAGAAATCTGTCTTCTGCAGTTTTAATAAGAAATCAGGTATTTTACATCAATATTTTGAACTTTGAGGTGCATGTATGCTGATTTATATCCTATGTAACTGTGAGTTTTAAGGCTTAGCTGTTTATCTGGAAGATTATTAATATTAGAAGCTCATTGAAATAGAGAAGTAATAAACATGTTACTGACAATGATATTTTTAAAAGGCGTTTTTTGACATGGAAATTGGATTATGGGGAGGTACCTAAAGAGCAGATTAGGGACTAGTTAGGGCCATCAGAGTGCAGCTCGACCATCCTTGCTGCTGTCTTGTTTTCAAACTATTTGCTGGTGGATGTTTGAGATGCTCATGTCCAGCTTTGCTGGTTGCTCTGCTGTCTCATCAGGTGCTATCTGAGAGCCCATTGCAGTTCGTTCCTTTGTTGATGTTTGCCACTTTGGAATATGTCTGGTAAATCTGAGCTTTCTCGCCCACTGTGAGCTGTGCTTCTGCTTCTGGTGTCCCCTCACGGTGCTGTCTGGCAATCCTTGCAATGCTTGTCATGCAATGCTGCCTGCTGTTCCCTGAGACAGTAAATCAGGGAGCTAGGGTTAACAGTGGCTGTGAAAATTGAGCATTATGAAGTCTTAAGACAAAAAAATTCTGACTCCACTTACATTTACCAAAAAGCTATGAGAAAATAATTGTTCCCCATTTGTGCATCTTTTTGAAGCTTAACTCTTCCCCCACTTCCTTTAAATTTCCAAATGCCGATAAATTGCTGTCTGAAATCCTGCTCTAAAAAAATCCATGTAATATTGAACAAGTACTTTTTTCATGGGGAAAGGAGTAGGTAGAGAGAAAAAAAGAGCAGAGTGTGAGCTCTGTAATCCTGTGAGTGCTCAGATGAGTAGCTGGCCACCAGCACTGACCTGTCCGTAGGATGTAATATTGTCCTTCAACACCACTACAGTAATTCCATCATCCATAACCAGTTAGGCAATAGCCAGAAATGCCAAGAACTCCTGAGTCACTTGAGTGAAGTGCTGCCTTGAGCTGAAATTGCAGTTGGTTGTTGTCTCTTGTTAGGTTGTAAATTCCCTGCAGCAACAGACACAGGCGACGTCTCCTCCAGTCCCGGAACCTCACACGCTCACTGCTGTGGCTCAGGCAGACCCCCTGGTCAGGAGACAGCGAGTACAGGACCTCATGGCACAAATGCAGGGCCCCTACAACTTCATGCAGGTACTTCTGTACTCTATAAACATTCCTATGTTTAACCCACAGCAATGTGGATTTGTTTTTTTAATTATTTTTTATTTTTTCTCCCCAGGACTCAATGCTGGAATTTGAGAACCAAACGCTTGATCCTGCCATTGTATCTGCACAGCCCATGAACCCAGCACAGAGTTTGGACATGCCACAAATGGTTTGCCCTCCAGGTTTGTAATGGTAAATCCTAAACATAAATACTGGGGAAGCCTGCAAGTCATCCCTTAGAAATGGTTCAGTTACTGCTGTGTAGTAAAGGGGTCACCACAAGTAATAGTACAGTCCTGTTAAAGTGTGTTTTTCTCAGAAATGTGACTATGCTATTTTTAGATTTCCAATTCTCACTTGCTTATAGGTTTTGCTTGGAAATATGGGACATCTAAAGTTTTTTTGGATTTGCTTTGGATTATTTTGGACAACTAGAAAAAATGTTCTTTGCATGGAAACAGGAACTGGTAATTTGAATACAGCTTTGCCACGCTTAAGGGTTCATCATCTTCATGATGATAAGCTCTCACATAACTGATCAGAGAGGATATTAATGCTATTCTGTAAAAGGTTTGGTTTTACTATATAATAAGTGAAATTATTTTCCTTCAGTTCATGCTGAGTCAAGACTTGCCCAGCCTACCCAAGTTCCTGTGCAACCAGAAGCTACACAGGTAAAATGCTTAGTAAATTCTGTTTCGGATTTGAGTTTGATATTAGGCCTGGTTGGTGTTATAAAATCATTTGACTCCTAACTACATGAGCAACTCAAAAGCTGAAGTTCCAGTTTTGGGAAATTGGTGATCTCCATTGTTGCTTACAAGCATTATTAGTTCCTAGTTTCATTCTCTGCAGACATTACCAATTTCCAGTAATGGGATCTTATCTTTGTTCAGTAGTGTTCTCTTTCATGTTAAGGCATGTGTAGTGATACTTTCAATTTAGCTGGAAGCAGGTGGTTTGGTATTTATTTGCAACAGAAATTACCTGGTTAAAGGGCAGTCTCTGTCTGTTCAGGTGAGTGTCAGGGCACAAATAGATCTCATGCATTAACTACAGCGTTTGTGTTGTTTGATGACTCCCAGTTGCTTGCTTGGGTTGGGATTTTATACTGGAGTTGTAGAGCAGTCAGCGTGAGTTGAATGCTGTTTTCAGTTGAGCTTTAAGTAGGATCTCCTAAACTTCCTTCTCCTCTGTGTAATTGAAGTAGTCACCTTCTTGTTAAGATGTGTCAGTTGTCTGGTGATTAAGGAACTTCCTAATTTTGCGTTAAGCATGTGTGGCACCTCTGAGGACTCTGCTGGTCTCAGTAATGGGTCTGATCCCTGTAGGTATTTGCAAATCAAAAAACCTGGATAGATAATGGATCTCACAGTACAGGCAGTATAAATTGCTCCCTTTGGCTTGTCCAGAGTAGATCTGTAAGGTTTAAGTCACTCACTCGTAGAAACAAGAGTGAGGGAATTACTTCTTGAGTTTCCTCTCTATGTACCTCCTGAAGTGCTGGTGCTCTCCACAGTTTTGTTGTCTTGTATGAGTAGAATAATTTTTTGGGGCAGAGGGTTTTGTCTGCACTAGTTTTCATTTTACTGTTAGGTGATGTCTGACTTCATCCAGTGGATTTTTTTTTCTTCTTATTTCCCTTACCTCAACCAGTGCTGCCAGTGATTCTCTTGAGGATCTTGCAAGCAGTAGCTAAACTTACTCTTGGCTTTGGAACATTCCAGTGTGATGTGAACAGTTGTTATCCATTGCCTCTTAAACTCCCCAGTATAGCCTTTAATGCAAAGTCCTCTGCTTTGCTGGCTGGAGTTTTCCCTGGGCTCTCTGTGTGGGAGCAGAGGTTGTAAAATGTCAAATTCAGTCCACTGGAAGCCAGCCCGTGTGTTTGAGCTTGGAGTTGTGTCATGTTAGAATGTTGGTAGTTAAAAAGTAATTACTTTGTACTGGTTGTGAAGATATGGTGGCTCCCAGACCAGAGAATACCATCCATTCCAGAATTCTCTGATACTTTTTACAAAACTGTGTGTGAGCATCAGCTGACTTTTGGGGGGCTTTGGGGTTTATTTTGTCAGGTTCCCTTGGTTTCTTCTACAAGTGAGGGATATACAGCTTCCCAACCCATGTATCAGCCTTCTCACACAGCAGAGCAGCGGCCACAGAAAGAATCAATTGACCAGATTCAGGCAAGTCAGGTTTCACAGGGGTGGGAAGAACTCTGATTGCAGGTGGCATCAAATGTTAGTTTGTTTCTTCGTAAATAACATTATTTTGAGTTGCCTGTTGTAGGGCTGCTTCAATTCCCTTTAATTCCAAAATTCTGAGCCTGTTTGTGACCAGTAAGTCCTCCATAGTAAGACTTTTCATTTGGAAGCTTGTTTGTTTAGTTAGATGCAGTGTGCCAACATCAGCATGGGAGCATCAGTGTTGTTGGCTTAGGAAATGGGATTTTTTTACATTGGCCAGCAGTTAGCCTGGAAACTTATTCATTTCCCCCTCTAGTTTTTTGTAGTTGTGTTTCATGTTAATGAGGGAGAAGATGGTTAGGTTTTTCCTCTCTTGATGCTGTTGTGAATGAGCTGTTGAGCTGGAGTAGAAAACAGTTGTTTGTAGAGGTGAAGCTGAGGCATTGCCACTCTTCTTGAAGCAAAGTTTTTAAAGTTAAATTTTTGGTACCTCAAAAGCTGCTAAAATGTTGTTTGTTTTAATTATTAGGCTTCAATGTCACTGAATGCAGACCAGACCCCATCCTCATCATCACTTCCTGCTGCATCCCAGCCGCAGGTGTTCCAGGCTGGATCCAGCAAGCCTTTGCATAGCAGTGGAATCAATGTTAATGCAGCTCCATTCCAGTCCATGCAAACAGTGAGTAGGAAATCAATCCTGGATCCCTTTAGTTTGGTACTCATGCCTTGTGCTGGAATCTGTCATGTAGCTACATATGATAGTCTTTGGTTATTCACATTTCTCAGACTCAGACGCTTCTTTACATGATACAATAAAGAGTTGTAAAACTGAATTTCTGCTCTTACAGGTATTCAACATGAATGCACCTGTTCCTCCTGTTAATGAGCCAGAAACCCTTAAGCAACAAAACCAGTACCAGGCCAGTTACAACCAGAGTTTCTCCAATCAACCTCACCAAGTAGAACAATCAGATCTCCAGCAAGAACAACTCCAGACAGGTAAAATTCTTGTGGCCTTGGTAGAGCAGGTGATAAGTCCGTGAAGTCCTAGGTGATGGAGCAAAGCATGTCACAGGTTCCCTTGCAAACCCTTCCCCTGAGCAATACCGGGTTTTGTTACTCTGGGTTTGAATATCCAACAGGGAGTGAAATTCAGTGTTAAACCACTTGACTGAGTTTTATATGAGTTTAAAAAAAACATGAACAGGATTATTCTGAAGATGCAAGCACTAGAGTGAAGTACTTGCTCTGCTGATGCTAAGGTTGCTTTAAAGAATAGTGCAATTTGAGGTGACATTCTATAAAGGAAATAGCCAGAAATGAGAGCAAATACGGGCTGCTTCTCATAGCTGATGTAACATTTCACAAAGGTCTGGAATGTTTTGCTGAAATCAGTGAGACAGGGTTTGCAGCTTGAAAAAGTAAGTCCGTGTCCAGAGCTGTTTTTCTCTCAGCACTGCCTTCACTTTCCACTGAAGTGCTAATAAGTACTGGATGTGGAATGAGGAGAAAGAGCCTCATCCTTTTCCTCCATAACCAGATGTTGGGTTTAAAGAGAGATACATGGAAACATAAAGAAATCCAGACTTTCATCCTTTTTTTTTGTCCCCCGATTCCCCTGCAGTGGTTGGTACCTACCATGGTTCCCCAGACCAGAGTCACCAAGTGGCAGGAAACCACCAGCAGCCTCCCCAGCAGAACACTGGATTTCCCAGGAACAGCCAGCCTTACTACAACAGCCGAGGGGTGTCCCGGGGGGGATCCCGTGGGGCGCGGGGCCTCATGAACGGTTACAGGGGCCCAGCAAATGGATTCAGAGGTGAGCAGCTCTCTGAAACACTCCCAACTTCTGCTTGCACTTGGGGGAATGACAGGTCAGTTAAGCAAGTGTGAGACTGGGGCAGTACCTCTGTGAGACAGTGAAACTTAGAGTAGAAATCTTACTGGCTGTAGATGAGCAGCTTAAATTTTAAGTGTGTGTCTGGACCTCTATTACAATACAATGTTAGGCATGTACTGCAAGTATAAGCAAGTGCAGAAATATCCAGCCATCAAGCAAGGAATTGGGATGCCAGTTGATATTTCAAAAATGCTTTTTATTTCCGCAGTGTATTTTATAGTTCTGTGTTTCATCAGAATGAGAATAGGCTGGCTTATGTAGAAATATGAGAACACAAAAGTCCAGAAGTCAGTAAGCCGAGGGAATTAGCAGGAGTGGAGGAATGATGCTGCAGTTCCAGATGGATAAAAGAATGTTCGTGATTCTTGGACCTTATATGTGTGGCTGTCAGTGTTGCAAAGAGGTTTATGTTAGGAGAGAGATGGTTTCCTTTCAGGTGTTCTGGGATTACTTCTGGACACAGGTACTATCTTCCATGTTCTCTTCCTCTCCTGTGGCTGGGGAGTAGAGAAGAAACCTGTGTAATAAAAATACAACCGATTGGAGTGTGAATGCAGTAATCACAGCTGGGACATTTAGATCTTACCTAGGATCATGTTTAGCTCTGGATTGAATGTTCTGTAAATCAAACCTCAGATTACTCTGAGAAATGCGCTGAATTCTGCCTCCTCCCAGTCCTTACCAGGTGCTCATTCTCATTTCTTGTAATGTATTAGCCCTGATGTTGGAGACATTAGCCTGACTTGCAGGTAAACAGCCCTTCCTAAAGGGATGGGATTTCTTAAGGTTTAGATAAAATGCTGTTACTGCTTTTCTTTCTGTAGTAGCAGAAGGTCAAGTATTAAGTGCAACTTTGATTTGCAAGTGAAAGACTTGTGCCCTGTTCCTTAGGGGGATATGATGGCTACCGTCCTTCCTTTTCCAACACTCCAAACAGTGGCTACACACAGCCCCAGTTCAATGCTCCTCGGGATTACTCAAACTACCAGAGGGTAAGCTACCAGTGTGGGGGAAATACCTGTCAAAAGCACTCAGAGCTGTTAGTGACAACTTCCTCTGGGACTTTTTATTGCTCAGGAACACAAACTGCCTCGTGTAGTTTAGAAAAGTTGAACACTAAATACATCTATTTATATTTCTTAGTTACATTGAGCAACACATCCTGTAACTGGAGAGAGCATTTGTCATTGCACATTTTATTACAGCTGCTAGGCACTAGTGAAAGTAAGGATTTATTTTTTTAAGATTATTTTAAACTAATAAAGTGTTGCATGTAGAAGTTACAGGTGTTTTGTCAGTGCATATTGTTCTAAAAGCTCCTTATTTTGCTGGCAATTAATAACAGAATGCCCAGGTTTTATGTTGTAACTTTTTAAATTTCTTTGCTTCAGGATGGATATCAACAGAATTTCAAACGTGGCTCTGGACAAAGTGGACCTCGGGGAGCTCCTAGAGGTAATTTCCTGAGTAGTGAATAATTGATTTGGGTTGACTTGAAGTTTCTGAGCCAACTTTTAGAGTTCTGGACTTTAAAAACAACCTCACTCCTTACTCAGCAGCTGACAGGAAAGAATAAGCTGACTTTGCTCTGACCCCATAGCTTCCCCCGCTTTTGAGCAGGGTTTGGTCCTGGAGAACCTCTGAGGACCTTGCTGGCTTGAATTACTGGGATCCTGTGAACCGGTGGTGGAAGTTTGGTTGGCTATTGAATGAGGAATTCTTGAAAAAGAAGCTAAAACAGCAATTGCTGTTGACATTTAGATACAGCAGAACTACTTAACTGTCTTTTATTAATGAAAGCCTTAGGAAACAAACCCCACCGGCATAATGAGGCTGTAGTTCAGCTTCTAAAATTTCTTATCATTACTGTTTCCTCAGGTCTTTTTCTAAGTACATTTTTGGTGCTGAGACTGTTGTGTCTCAATACAGACATTGCCATGAGTGCCTTGTCACTGAGGGCAGCTCGAGGCTGTGCCCTCCATCTGTGAAACCCCACGTGGCAGTTGAGTTTTGAAGGGTTCTGTCCCTGTCTGGTCCTGAAAGCCCTGAGGTGTGGAGCTGAGGCCTCTGGAGTTCAGTGCAACACTGGGCTGTGGTGAAGCTGAGAGCGTGTTTTAGGAAGCACAGCAAAGCCTTACTGAGTTTAGCCCAAAAGATTTAGGACTATTTTTAAACTAACCAGATTTCCTGCAGAATTCAACCCCCTTTCTGTGTGTTTTCTAGGTCGTGGAGGGCCCCCCAGACCAAACAGAGGGATGCCTCAGATGAACGCTCAGCAAGTGAATTAAACACGTTCACAGGATTCCGTTCAACGCCAAAAACACGTTGGCCAGTGTACAATACATGTTACCAGAAGAGTTATTATCTATTTGTTCTCCCTTACAGGAAGTTTGTTGTAAAGGGACTATTTTCATTACCCATAATGACAGGACTACAGTTGCCAGCTTTATATTCCCTGGATATTGAAAGGAACGAAACAACGTTTACTCTGCATGTTCTGTCCTTAGCATCATCTTGAGCCTTGCACATGAGATTCAGATTCCTCACCCTTGCTAAGAGTAAAGCAAAAAAGGCAATTTTCAGGGTGATCCAGTCTCCATGGTTAACTGAAGTGGCAGGAAAAAGCAAAGACTCACTTCTGATATTTAAAAGTGATTTAACAAATTCAGATAAAATCTGAAAATCCATAGAGATTTACTGTGGTGGCAGTTGACAAAACTTAAATGTTCCCATGAAAGGATGGAAAAGGTGAAGTGTGGCTTGGTAGAACAACTGCATTTCAGCTTTTCCTTATTAAACCGAAGCACTGAACAGTTAAAAGATGTGTAGTGATGCAATTGCCCTAAATAGACAGGTGGGCTTAGAGGCAGTTTGTGACAAAGAAGAGGCACCCTTAGCTGCAGCACTCCTCATCACCAGGGCCCTGATTCCTGTGGCTAAGGAGTTAAGAGCGCTCGCATAACTGCTAATGTAACTGAGTGATTTTTTTTTTTTTTTGGGAGACAAGGTGAAAAACAACAAAAAAAGTGCTTTGATTTGGCACTTGGACAAAATTTTGCAACAAATCTGAGCTATAATCTGGATGGCCACTGTATATTTGATGTGAAGTATTTAGATATCTCTTTGAAACACTTTTAAGTTTCTTTGATAGCAATGACTTTTGTAAGGATTGGTATTCTCTATCATTCCTTATGACTTGCACATTGTCTGTCACTAATACTTGACCTTGCTGTATTATCACCTAAATAACTGATGCCGGTACTGATGGAAATCTCTAATGGATAATCATAACACTTTTGGTCACATGTCCTTTTGTCTTTCCTGCAGCCTTGAAGGTTTTAAGAAATCTCAAATGCCCGCTGCTGCTGCCCTTCCAGTTGCTATCTTTTGAAAAGCACCAGTCTGTGTTTGAGTTGATTTCCCCTTTTCAGGGAAATGACAGCCAGCAGTTACAGTTCTAATGGTATAAGCAAGATAAATAAAACATGTTTATAAAAATTGTATCCTGGAACACTGGTTTTCAACGGCTGAAACAGATTCAATGTGATGGGGTGACATTTCATAAGGTTTTTTTTCTTTGGTTTTTTTCCCCAATAGTCTTTTTTCCTGACTAGCTGTAAACCCTCCTCCTGTTTTTCTGGTTTTATTCTACTAGCTGTGACTTCTGGGAAACTTTTTATTTTTGATGGACTTTTCCTTTTTTTTTTTCATCAAGGCAGCAATGTATAAAAGAAATGGCATAAGCCTAGGAGCTGGAAAATAACAAGTCTTATTCAAGTTTTACTGCATCCTTGTGGTATAATCTTTGGAAAAATCACTTGTGCCTGCCTTTTGCGCACATGCACTCTCTCTGCAGTGGGGAGAATATTTTGATAGCTGCCTCCATAGAGGTGTTGGTAGTTCTGTTGCATTCTATAGCACATGCAAGAAGAAAAGTGCTATATTATATGTTAAGTATTGCTCATCAAATAATTCCTACCTGTGGAAAGGTGAAATTAAGGAACAGCTGCGTGGTGTTTAACTGTTCTGTACAAAACTGAAGGTTGTTTTCACTGAGAGGGTCATTTCTACTTTGCATCACAACTGAACTTTCAGAACTTGCAGTCAGATACTTTTGACTTCGTTGTGAAACAGTCTGGAACGCCACACAAATAGGTGGGATACTTTTCCATGTCCTTTTCCATGTCCTGTGTGAAGAGCACAAATGAAAAATGTTTTCACTGCGGGAAGTGATAAGCTTGTGAAGACCATATTCCACACCAGGCATCCTGAAACGGGGCTGATGTCTGGAAGCAGCAGTTTGAGTCAAGGCCTAGAACATTCCTAAACTGCAGTCCGGTGAGAAGTTGCTGTTCTGTGTCTTTTTTAGGAAGCTATTACTGAGATAATAGTCCCAACTGTTTTTTAACTGGAAAAAAAATAAAAAGACAAACCTTTTAATGTTGAACTGATGTAGGAAAACAGTGAATTATTTTAATTATTTTATTTTTCTTCGTGCATCAGCTTACTTTTAAATGGTTGGTAGAACATGAGCTGCTCAGCTTTCTCCATTGCACACCAAATGCTCCTTAAGGAACTCACTGTAGTGTGTCAGTAAATGTGCACCATATTCAGAGACCACTGAACATCACAGAACATTGCACCTAAAATTTAGGGGGGTTGGTGTGGGGGTTTTTTCCAACTTTATTTATTAATAAAACATTGGGCCTCTTCACTGAGAGACAAGTTTGAAAATGGCCTTTAGAGCAGCTGCTCTGCTGTTTCCTGGTGGAGGGAGAGGTGTGGAACAAGTCCCTGAGATGTCAGCTTGGAATTTGCACAGACTCCTTTAATCTGCACCCATGGTGTGATGATAAAACTGTCCTGAAACATCTGTTGGGAGTCACCCAGTGGCACACAGAGCCCTCATTGCTTTTCTGGGCTGTTCAGGGGAGCTCTAAATTTTTACTCCATACCTTGAGTCTAGATCCAAGTTCCCTCCAGATCCCAAGCACTCCTAGGCACGTTTCTTTTGGAAAAGGTCCTATTTTGAGCAAAAACTGTTATCAGAAGTTCATCCTGAAGCAAAGCCGTGGCAGTTTGGGGCTGGCTCTGGGCCCAAGCCCGTTCTGGATGTAGGGATGAGCTGTTTATTCCATGGGTGGCTGGGGCCTGATCCCATGGCTGGAAGGAGAGAGCGTGGGACAGGGCTTTGTCTGAGCCTGTTCAAAACCAGACTTCTGCCTTCAGCCTCTTGCTTCCTCTTGGCTGTAATTCACGGGTTCCTGAGAGAATCATTTATAAATCACTCGAGTATTTCAGATGTTTGTACGTATTGTTGCTGTGTCTGGGAAACCTGGATCCTTCCTAGACATCCTCCTACTTAAAAACTTACCCAGAAATCATGAGCTGTTGTCTTACACCTGAAGCCAGCCTGGTCCTGAGTTTTACTTCTGTGTTTTTGCTGTGTGCAGGCTGCGTTCTAAGGACAGTTCACCAGTGCAGCTTAGGGATTTTGCTGTGGAGAGGGTTCTAAACTTCACTTAATCCATGTTTTCTTCCCCAGATCCTGTCTTTTGTATACAGGAATCTCTGAATTGTCAGTCAGATTAGTTGGAGGAGTATTGTTGGCTTCTTCTTACTTAACCAGGCAATGTATTCTGCTGGGACTTAACTCTCAAAAGAACCTCGTGTCCTTAAAAATGTGTCTTCTCAAAATGTCCCACCAACCTTAAGTTTGTAGGCAGATTGTCTGGTTGTGTTGCAGGTCTTTACAGAAAGGATGGAGCTCCCTTCCTTCTCCCAAATGGCATTTGAGTAGAGAAGTTACTGAAGAGCCTCTTAACTGTAGATAAATACTGAAAATATGATAAATGATACTGGAAAAGTGATTAAAATTCCTATGATTAAGAACAAATAGGGCAAAATGTTTGCGGTCCAGCAGAGCAAGATACAGAACCAATTGGCTGGAAGAATCTTGATATTCCCCCCCTCACCCCCATTAATGAGGCTGCAGTCAACATCCTGGAAAATCCAGACCATCCCTCTTGCTCATGTGAAACTGTTCTTGGTTCAAGTCTATTGCAAAGTGTTGACATGGATGTTTGAAAACACAAG
This sequence comes from Falcunculus frontatus, assembly GCA_013398115.1. Lineage (NCBI taxonomy): Eukaryota > Metazoa > Chordata > Aves > Passeriformes > Falcunculus > Falcunculus frontatus. Next base: position 58,912 of record VZRV01006487.1, on the reverse strand, counting down.
CTGGAGCTGAGGTTTGTCACTGTGTGAAGGAGGCTTGGTTTAGTTTCTAAAATCTGGGCACCTGTTTCTCTAGTTTGGAGAGTATGGATGGGACTAAAAGGTTTCCCATCACTTGAGCTGCCACTAGGGATCTTGCACAGATGCTGTGGGAAGGTGCAGGTGTCCTTCACTGATGGACCAGAACATCTGGAGAGCAAGCAGGAAGTGATCCCAAACAACAAAACTCTCCTGTTGAACTTGGAGGACAATTTCCTTATTTAAATCTGCCCTTATAATGTATTCATGATTATGGTCTGGAACTTTGCTGGAAGCTTCAGTGCTGCAACATTGTGCAGCTCCCTTCTCATGGTGTTTTTCTCAAAACAGAATTTGTTCAATGCATCTGAGCACTCGGTTGGTCTCGGACTGATCTTGGCTGTCGAGGAGTCAGTGGCACAACTTCAGGGAAGGAGCTTTGACAGGGAACTTTGGGAACACTCCCTGATTTTGTCACTCGTGGAGGAGGCTAATTGCTTAAACTCTAACATTTTCCTGTTGGGCCAATCCATTTTTCCAGAGGGAAATAGTCGGGGAAGGTCCCTCAAAGGTGTATTTTTGGTGTGATGTGGCAGAGCGTGATGAGAAACTTAATTTCCTAGACTGTTCATCTAAGGGAAGAGGTGCTATTCTATTAACTGCTTTCAGAGGCTTTTTGAATATAATGGTATTAAAATTGGTGGCTCTCTGGATCCAGCCTTAAAGGAGGGAAGGAAATCTGTTTTCCAAAATCCCCTTCCTAAAAGCCACTTGGAGCAGCACGTAGGAGAACTGTATTAGGAAAACTAGAGCCTAACTTGGCATTTGGTTCTGAATTAAATTGATTTTTGCTCTTGCTGCCGTTTTATTAAAAGCCAGATTCTTTTCCCCTCCCTTGATAATATTCATAAAAGAATCTGATGGGTGTAACTGGCTCGGTTCCAACTCTGCTGGCCCATTTCTACCCAACAGTGGATCAAGAGTACGCCTGGAATTTTGGTCTCAAGCTAAATTTTAGGAAATATCTGTTAGGCTTTTATGAAATGAAAATGTATTTCCTCTTTTGAAGCTCTTGGATTTTAGAATGAATTTTAGTAAAGCTTCTACCACATAAAATAAGTGTTGAGAATTTTTAGTTTGTTGTCAGGTTTCAATTTTCTGATGGCCTTAAACATACCTGTACATATATGTCTTTGCAGTTCTTTAACTCACCGTTGGAAACAAATTGATCCATGGCTTATGTAAACACTTGAAAAATAAATCTATTTAAATGTTTTATGTCCTTCCCTTTCAAGGAAACATTTCATACCTAAAGGCATTGTCTTGCTACACTTCTGTTGCATTGGTGGTTTTGTCTCAGTGACTGCGTTTACCTGGGTTCGCCTAAAAAAAATACTGTTCCACTCCCTTTATGATTATTAATTCAGTAGTTTCATCATCTTTTTGTTGTATTTTAAAACAACCCTGAATGCATCCAGTGGTATTAAACACATTTTTCCTATTAAAAACATTTTTCACCTGGTTTTAAATACTTCATTGTTCGAATGTTCGAGTTAAAAAAAAAATGGCAGTATTAAAAGCTAAGAATAAATATATCTATGCAAATAGCTCGGCTCAACTTTGGTATTGAAAGGTTAGGAGCAGTTTTACTGTCAGTTGGAGAATAAAATTCCGTGTTTTTGAAAACTCGCTGGAATTTCAAGTCAGGTTGATAAATGGTTTTCTCGTNTGTCGTCTCTCCCCCCGGTAGCAGAGGCCACCCAGACTCAGCGTTTGGCTGGTGTGGAAATGGAATTAATCATCTTTATAAAATCAGAGGCCTGGTCTTTGTGCCCACACGCCTGGGGCATCGCAGGCGGGATTTCTGTAGAACAAAGCGTTTAAAACTATATATAATCAGCGTTGCCATTGCGACTGGAGTTTGGTTCGTCCCCTTTTTACAGCCCAAAGTCACCGAAATAAATAAATAAATAAACAAACAAACAAATAACAGCTGTGGGAGGNTATTTTAAAACAACCCTGAATGCATCCAGTGGTATTAAACACATTTTTCCTATTAAAAACATTTTTCACCTGGTTTTAAATACTTCATTGTTCGAATGTTCGAGTTAAAAAAAAAATGGCAGTATTAAAAGCTAAGAATAAATATATCTATGCAAATAGCTCGGCTCAACTTTGGTATTGAAAGGTTAGGAGCAGTTTTACTGTCAGTTGGAGAATAAAATTCCGTGTTTTTGAAAACTCGCTGGAATTTCAAGTCAGGTTGATAAATGGTTTTCTCGTTGGCACTCAGCAGTTGTGCAGCTTGGGATTTTGTAGGGAAAACTTTCAAACAGCTGTGCTGGATTTATCAAGGAGCAGAGCTTAAATGTTATAAGCTCTGGAGTTTTATTGAGGAGCAGGTTTCCTAATATTTCATAGGGTTTCATTTAGTGTCCTCTAATAATGAATCCTAAAGATTTGTTGTTTTCTGGATGTGTTCTGTTTGCTCTCTGCAGTCTTGTTTCCTTGGTGAAACTGTCTCCAAATGNAAACAAACAAATAACAGCTGTGGGAGGTAGGCGCTGCTCTGTGTCTCATAGGGATTTTGGGAGCTGGCTGGACACAGGAGTCCTTTCTCCTGTGGAAAGCTACCTTCAGTTATTCTGCTTGAAAGTTCAATATAGAGAGAAATGTGTGTTTATAGAGAAATGTGTATTTAGAAATATACGGGCACGTCGCGCAGGCGGACGGCGCGGGCAGCCCCGGGGTCCTCCCACGCTGCGCGGCGCCCGCGCCCGGCCCCACGTGGCTCCCACGTGGTGCAGAGGGAGCGGAGCCGGGAGCGGGAGCGGAGCCGGGGGAGAAGCTCCGGGCAGCCGCAGCCATGCAGCGCCGCAAGGTGGACAACCGCATCCGCGTCCTCATTGAGAACGGCGTGGCGGAGCGGCAGCGGAGCCTGTTCGTGGTGGTGGGCGACCGCGGCAAGGACCAGGTAACGCCGTTCCGGAGGGGGTGCGGGGGTGTCTGTGGGTGCTGATTCCCACCCGGGCCTGCCGGAACCCCTCGGGCCCGGCTCCTCTCTGCCTCCAGCAGGAGTTAAACCCTCACAGCCCCAGGCAGAGCAATGGTACCTGAGGGGGAGGGAACTCGCAGGGACAGAGGGGTTGGAAATGGTGTGTGAGACCTCACCTCAGACATCTCCTGTCTGGGAGGCTCATGAACATCAAACAAAACTCAGGACAGCCTGGGGGTTGTGTGTTTAGTTTGTTTTATTTTAAACTGGGGCGAAGGATATTTAATTTTCTGGGCAGCTGGAGTTTTTTTCCTCTCGGTTTTGCCCTGAGCTGTGATGGTTTCTCACTCGGGGTGGGCTCTGTGTATTGAGTCGTCTCGCAGACGAACCTGCTTGGCGAAGTTGTGTGGAAGAAATTAAGTGCTAAACTCGTTTCTCCTCAGAGACTCTGGCCTAGTGTTTTCCCAGTGGGGAGGGGAAACGGCAAACCCGTGATGTTTTAGGATAAGTCAGTTCACAGAATCACAGAATTGTTCAGGGTGGAAGAGCCCTCCCACATCACTGAGTCCAGCTGTTCCCCCAGCAGTGCCAAACCCACCGCTCAGCCGTGTCCCCAAGTGCCACATCTACGTGGCTTTTAAATCCCTCCAGGGATGGGCACTTGACAGCCCTTTCAGGGAAAAGATTTTGCCTCATATCCAACCTAAACCTCCCCTGGCCCAGCCTGAGGCCGTTCCCTCTCCTCCTGTCCCTGTTCCCTGGGAGCAGAGCCCGACCCCCCCCCACTGCCCCCTCCTGTCAGGGAGTTGTGCAGAGCCCCAAGGTCCCCCCCGCGCCTCCTTTTCTCCAGCCTCAGCCCCTTTCCCAGCTCCCTCAGCCGCTCCTGGGGCTCCAGCTCCATTCCCTTCCCTGGACATGCTCCACCCCCTCAATGTCTTTCTTGCAGTGAAGGACCCAAAACTGACCCCGGGATTTAAGGTGTGGCCTCCCCAGTGTTGAGCAGAGAGGAGCAATCACTGCCCTGGTCCTGCTGCTATTCTGTTCCAACTGCTGTACAACTGAAAATTCATTTACCTCCAGTTTGCAGGAAAAGAAAAGAAAATAATTATAAAAAGAACTTGGAAAAGAGTGAGTTATTCAGGTGGCAGCACAGGAATGCTGGCATTATTTACTGATGGGTTCTGGCATCTCCCAGGTGTGGTCGTGTTTGGTGTTTTCACTGAAACACTCCGTGGAAAACCCCTATTAATGGGTTATCCGTAAGAGACAAGCACTAGGAGCTGTGTTTAGCCTGGAATAATCGGAGTGTGCAGTTGTTAGCTCTGCCAGAGAACGGAGCTAAGGAAGCAGGAGGTAAAACCCAGTGTCTCCAGTGTCGTGCAGCCCTGGAGCAGGCACAGGGATCCCTCTGTTTTCCACAGCGGAAACACAGCCATAAAATTGAGTTTAGAAAAACCCTTTGCATTTTGCTGCTCCCTCGGGAGCTGTCTGTGAGTGTCTGTGTGCTTTGGCAGGTCGTTATCCTCCACCACATGTTGTCCAAGGCCACGGTGAAGGCCAGGCCCTCTGTGCTGTGGTGCTACAAGAAGGAGCTTGGCTTCAGCAGGTGAGAGATCCCCCGTGGCCTTGCTGCTCTCTGGGGTGCAAACGCTGTAGGCTGAGGGATTTGGGTGTGAGGGGAAGCCAGGTTCCTTCCTGGAGGAGCTGGGGGAAGTTTGCTCTTCCAGGACTGAAATTTGGCTTCCGTGATAGAGTTGACACCGGCAAAAAGTACCTCTGGTTTTTCTTCTTCTCTAACACCAACTCTGCTGCCCTGGACCAAACTCCCCCTCACCCTTTTGAACCTCAAAACTGGGGCTCCTCAGCTGTTTCACCTCAGTCATATTTAGGGCTGAGCTCTGACTTCCAGACTCAGCCCGAGCACACCTTTCTCAAACCCTTTCCCAAGAAAACTCCTGTGTGATTTTGCCCTCCAGCCACCGGAAGAAGAGGATGAGGCAGCTCCAGAAGAAGATTAAGAGTGGAACTTTGAACATCAGGGACGACGATCCCTTCGAGTTGTTCATAGCAGCCACAAACATCCGCTACTGCTACTACAACGAAACCCACAAGATCCTCGGGAACACCTTTGGAATGTGTGTCCTGCAGGTGGGGAATCACTTGGCTCCCAAAAAGGGCATTACAATCATCAGCTGAAATGTTGCAGGGACAGGATTTGTTGCTTCTGTCACTTCAGCTCTGGTGGCCTTCCTCATCCCTCACGAGCTGTGTGAGGGTGAGGTGGCCTCATTGGCAGGAGCTGTAACAGGATGTTGGTTAGTGCAAATTTAGGAGTGGATTAAACCTTGAGGAATGAAGTTTTTAGGCTTCCTGTGCCTTTCAGTGAGATCCAGGTGCACTGATGGGCAGCTCTGAAGTTGTGTTCACTCCCCAGGATTTTGAAGCCTTGACTCCAAACCTGTTGGCCAGAACTGTGGAGACAGTGGAAGGTGGTGGAATTGTGGTGATTCTCCTGAGAACCATGAACTCCCTGAAGCAGCTCTACACAATGACCATGGTATGTTCAGCACAGTGTGGCTGTTCTCTACCAGCAGCTGCATTGAGGTGATGCTGGGTGGGTATTTATTGCTTCTGTTATGGGCTGCGATCTTCCTTCCATCGTCTTTCCTGCTCCTTCATCCATCCATGACTGGATTTATGATACTCAGGCATTTCTGAAAGGCTGCCAGGAAGGAAGGAGTTACAAGGAAGAAACAAGAAGCACCTGTCATTCACACATGGAGCTCTGTTCTTTTGTTCCATGACAGTTTTGGAAAGTATTTATTCTGTCTGCCCATGTATCAGCAATTTAAGTTAAAAAAATAGGGCCTTTGGAGTGTTTTGTGACCTTTATTAGGTGAGGTCAGCTTTGCAAAACAATTCCCACTGAGTGTGCTTACACCTAGAGCAGGAGCTGTTGCCATTTTTAATGATTTTAATAACGCCAGTAGGTGAATTAAAGTGATAGAATATTTTTCCTTTGCATCCCTGAGGTGCTGGAAATGTTCTGGCAGAGCTGACCCTTGAGTAAGGCTCGTAAGAAAAGCGTGGATGGGAAGGGAACGTTTTTAACGAGGGTTTGGGAGATATGGAAGAAGTCAGAATCCTGTCTGGGATGTGCTGTGGCTGGAAAGGGAGAGACAGGAGTGGGAAAGAAGGTGTCAGAGTCCTGTAAATGTCACTGTCTCTGCTGCCCCTTCTCCAGACTGACATTTTCTCTTTGTTCCCTTTTCTTTGAGGACGTTCACTCTCGGTACAGGACAGAGGCCCACCAGGACGTGGTGGGGAGGTTCAATGAGAGGTGAGTGGCTCAGGGGTGCGAAGGATCTGGGCTGTCTGCCCGAGGAAAGCACCAGGAACAACGTTGGGTCTTCCTGACAGGAAAACATCCCACAGGATTGCACTGGAATAATCCTTTTTTAAAGGTTAACCGCAGGCAGCTGTAAATACTCAGCTGTGGGTAGCTGTGAATACTCACTGTGTTTAGAAGAGACTTCAAATGACCCACCAGGGAGTGGTGCTGGTGTTTTTGCTGAGTTTTTTTTCTCTGCCTGCTCAGGTTCATTCTGTCCCTGGCCTCGTGCAAGAACTGCCTGGTGATTGATGACCAGCTGAACATCCTGCCCATCTCCAGCCACACTGCAAACATCACTCCTGTCCCCCCCCAGTCCCAGGTGAGTGAGGGATCCCAGCCCTTCTCCCTGGCAGAGATCCATCTGAGCTGGCCGCAGGGTGTTAAAGATTTAAAAACAGGGAATTTTTTTAAATTTCACCCTGATTTGTATCAAGTGATGGCATTGCAGAGAGGAAGCAGAATCTTCTGCAAAAAATTGTGTTGGGGAAGCTTGGGGAGCTGTTTTTTCTATTCCTTTTGCTTTTTTTTTTTTAAATTTTCTGTCCCATCTCTCTTTGTGCTTGCCTGTATTTATTAACTTTCCTGTATTGCTGTTCAGCCCAGTGAGGTGGAGTTTAATTGTGGTTGCATGGAGGGGTTTCAAACTGAGGGGCAGATGGGAGGTGACAAATAAAAGGACGTTTTTTGGCAGTTGGAGGGTGGGAGAGCACTTTGGAAATAAGCATGTTTATTGCAGGCTCAGGACACAGCTGGAAGCTCTGGCAGTTGTTTCAGTTTCTGAGTTACACCTGTCACATTCCAGGAGGAATTCCCTGAGGATAATCCAGACACGTATTTGCACTGTTAGAAATGTAGCCTTTTACCACTTCCAGTGGTAGACTGCAGTAAAGTAGAAGCAGTTTTAAGCAGAAATCTTGAAGAATTGGAACTGTGCTATGTGGCCTAAGAAATAACCAACACAGGTTCTGTCAGAGATGGTAAAAACCATCTAATTAAAAAAAAAAACCAAACAAAATAAAACCTCCTTTTAGCATTAGAACAATACTGACAGCAGCACAAATGCTCATCTGTTGGCTGCAGAGACTGGAGCCTTTGGAATTTTAAGTGGCAACAAGGAAAATCAGCCTTCATTCCCATCTGAAATCGATAGTGTTTGTGTCCAAGTTTATTGTTTGGCTCTGGGAGTCTTGATGTTATTGTGGTGTTGCTGCTGCAGTAGTTCTTCCCCCTACATGGATACTTCATGTGGCAGTTTTACTAAAGATCATAAATGCCCAAAGACTGAAAAACTAATTATTAAATTCACTTATTAATCATAATTAATAATTAATTAATACAATAATTAATACAATATATAATTAATATAATATATAAAATAAATCCATATAAGGAACATATAATAAATAAATAATTAATATAATTATATCATTATTAATTACTATAATAATCTATTATATTATAATATTATCTATTCTATTGTAATATTATATATTCTATTGTAATATTATATATTCTATTGTAATATTATTTGCTATATTGTAATATTATATTCCATATTGTAATCTTATCTATTATATTGTAATATTATATATTATACTGTAATATTATATATGATTAAATATTGTATTATGATATTATATCATATAAATATTATATAAATTAATCAGAACATTTTTCCATAATCTGTTTTTCCTATCAATGCCATTCTCTAATTACTATGTACTGCAAAATCCTTCCCTTTTTTTCCTTCCAAGCTTGAGCAAGCCAGGACGGGAAAACCTCTTTGTGACCTTTCTCCTGAAGATGCCTGGAAATTCAAGTGTTAAATACGTGTCTGTCCCTATAAATTTTCCTCTTTCTAGGGAATACATTCCCCTTGTGTTAACTTTTCCTTCCAGATCCCTTTCTCTGCCTGCCCAAAGGTGCCAGAAGACACCATGAGGGTAGAATTGTGCTGAGATGCCCTTGTTCTGTGCCTGCAGGAGGAGAGCCTGCGGCCCCAGGAGCTGGAGCTGAGGGAGCTGAAGGAGAGCCTGCAGGACACACAGCCCGTGGGAGTCCTGGTGGATGGCTGCAAAACCCTGGATCAGGTTGGTGGGGTGGCCAGAGCTGGGCTCCTCTGGGCTTGGCAGAGAGGAATTCAAATGCTGCTTTCTGGGGGTTTCTCTCATCCTCAGGCAAAAGCGGTTCTAAAATTCATCGAGGCCATTTCGGAGAAGACCCTGAGGAGCACTGTGGCATTAACAGCAGCCAGGGGACGAGGGAAATCTGCTGCTTTGGGGCTGGCCATTGCTGGAGCTGTAGCTTTTGGGTGAGTGATCCCCCCCTCCCAACCCCCCAGGCCTTATCTGCATCTCTGAGTTTAAAAAAAACCCCAAAAACGAGATGACAGGATCTGAATGTATTTGTAATTTCCAGTCTTAAATCCCTCGTTGTTAGTCTTGTGTCTTTTGATTGCTGCATATGCTGCTGCTCAGATTTTTCTTGAAACTCAAAATAATCAGACATAAACTGAGATGTCTAAAGAAATCTGCTGTGTTTTGGTTCTTAGGTAAAGTGAACCCCTCCTATAAAAAAACCCATCCTTTTTAGTATTTATGTGGTAAAATTTGTTAGAAAAACCGTTCAACTCTTGTCTTGTTTTTTTCTCTGCAGTTACTCCAACATCTTTGTCACATCTCCTAGCCCTGACAACCTTCACACTCTCTTTGAATTCATATTTAAAGGCTTTGATGCACTGCAGTATCAGGTGAGGGGAGCAAAGTTTTACACCTCATGAGGTTTTACACCTCATCTGTGCTTTTGGCTACGTGTATTTGTACCAGCCTTTTCTACAATGTTCTGAAAAAAAAAAAAAAAGGAATCACAGGAGAGTTATGTTTCTTTCTCTGTTTTTAAGCAGGGCAAATCAGTTTCTTTGTGAAGCAGATTTTAACATCAGTAAATAATTTCCCAGTTCTCAGGCCTTTGAAGCTTTTATAAGAGCTTTTGATTAGAATGTGAAATATCAGCTTATTTTGATAATGGTGATGGTAAATCATATTTTTCTCAGATCTTGGCTTTTCATGTTGTTTACAAATGTTATTTTCCAGGAACACCTGGACTATGAGATTGTTCAGTCCTTAAATCCAGAGTTCAACAAGGCAGTGGTCAGAGTGAACGTGTTCAAGGAGCACAGGCAGACCATCCAGGTAATTGGCATTCTTGCCTTTCCATTCTTTATTCCTGGCTGTTGTTTTTGCCAGTGCTGAAGTTGTTTTGCTTCTAAGCAGGTTCATTCTGTGTGATGTGTAACTGTCCTGGTGGGTTTTGCTGAAAGGCAGATCTTTAGGGAGTGACTTCCACAATGCATCCTCTCTCTTTCAGGGAATAACTTGTAGATTACAAAGCTCCCTCGTGGGTTTCTCCCACAGCAAAAGCAAAGGAAGGTGAAAGGAACACTGCAGGAAGAGCTTTTAGTGACTAGATTTCCTTTATTTTCCTCACCTCTGCAGATAAACTAGTGTGGAATTGTGCTAAACGAGATGAGCAAGCCAGTCCTTGTCAGGGCAGCACAAACCCTCTCCTGACTTCTTGATTTCCACGTCTCAGTCTCTGGCTTGGTTTTTGAGGAGAACAGGGACAACAAAGAGCTTTTCAGAGCTCCAGCTTCGTGAATGCTGATGTTTCCCTGACCCCAGGCAGGCTGCTGCTGGCAGTGACAGTGTGCTCTCGTTGCTTGCAGTACATTCACCCTGCTGATTCCGTGAAGCTGGGCCAGGCCGAGCTCGTGGTGATCGACGAAGCCGCTGCCATTCCTCTGCCGCTGGTGAAGAACCTGCTGGGCCCTTACCTGGTGTTCATGGCTTCCACCATCAATGGGTGAGGCTGGGACACCCACTCCGTGCTGGAGCTTCCCCAGAGCTCTGGATGGCTGCCTGGTTCCTTGCTTCAGGCTTTCTGTGTCCTGTTTCTCAGGTACGAGGGCACAGGTCGGTCGCTGTCCCTGAAGCTCATCCAGCAGCTCCGCCAGCAGAGCGCCCAGAGCCAGGTGACCCTGACAGCAGAGAACAAATCCACAGCCACTGCCAAGCTCACCTCAGGTACAGCACCTCTGGGGCTGCTGTTGGCCAGATCCCGTGGCTGTCCCACGCATCCATGTGCTTTGCAGCTGTGGGAAAGGGGTCGTGTGGGGAAATGACGGACCTCCGCCCTTTGTCCCTCACGAGTTTCAGGTGGAAGGCTTTCAGGAGGTGAAAGTTAGCAACTGGCCATTTCCTAATCTGGGAGCCCTTCAGAGCACAGGGAGGCTGTGGGATTCTTGGCTGGCTGTGGCTGTCAGCACTGAATGCCTTGTGCAATCCCTGCAGCTCGCACGTTGCACGAGGTGTCCCTGCACGAGTCCATCAGATACGCCCCTGGGGACCCCGTGGAGAAGTGGCTGAATGATCTCCTATGCTTGGACTGCCTCAACATCACCAGGATCATCTCTGGCTGCCCTCTGCCAGACACCTGTGACCTGTATCCTCGCTAAATGTTTCTCCAGCTGGTTGAGGGTTGGTTCTGTGGCTGATGGGGTAAGGTCAGCACACGATTTTTCCCTAAGAGTTCGCTCCCGGAGTTAAGCTCTCATGGCACCAGTGGTGTGCGTTGCCAGGACATCACCAAACTCCAGTTCTGCTGCACAGACAACCTCAAGGAAGGGTTGCATGAAGGGAAGCCCTTGTTGGAGTTATAAAATATTTATCTTTACAGATGAAGGGTGTGAAAGCTGCAAGCACTGCCCAACAATATGATTTATTCTCGTAGATAAAGCTGTGGAGTCTAAGAGGACAAGCCAGCTTGTGGCCCAAATATTGAAAATAAACCAACAGGAAGCTTTTTCCTGGTTTCCAAGGAGGTTTTTTCCTTAATCCCTGTGTTTAGATACTACGTAAATAGGGACACACTCTTTTGTTACCACAGAGCATCAGAAGTTTTCCTGCAGAGGCTGATGGCCCTCTACGTGGCTTCACACTACAAGGTAGGGCTTGTGCTTCTTCCATCCCATTTCATTCCCTACTTCAGCATGGAATTTTTTGGGGAGAGCAGTGCTTGTTGTGACAGCCTGATTGAGATTTGTGTACAGAGCTGTATTCCGCTTTCTCTGAGATCTCTGCCTCAGTCCTGAGGGATTTCCAGATAGTCTGGAATATTTTTGCCTTGAGAAAATGTGGAGACTAAAATTCTAAATGAGCCTCCAAGCTTGTCAGGATTTTATCAGTGCTGACCTCCTTTGTAGTTCTCTTCACCATGTTCTGGTGGCCTCAAGTTCATCAAGAGCAGCACCATTGTGATACTGAAAAGAGGAATAATGTATCACAAGGTTTCAAGACAGGGATGATCTGTAAATCTGAGTGGGGAGGTCCAGAAGCACTGAAGTACTGAGTTCTAAAAGTCTGAGGCTTAAAAAAAATAGGATTTGGTACTTAAGGGGTAAGGAGCTGTATGAAAATAGGAAGTTCAGGTTCATATATATTGGAGCAGGAGGTTTCCCTCGAGGAAAGCAGGTCCTGTCTGGTGGTGTGACAGCCATGAGCTGGCCTGGGAGCTCCTCCATTCCCTCAGCATTGTACTGGTTCCAAATTTCTTAATAGCTCTAAATTTGGAAAATAGAGGGATTGTTTAGAAATCAGCTGGACTTCGAAGCTCTCCTCACGTGGAATAAGCATTTGGGTAACACTGTCAGGCACATTTGTGGGATTCTTGGGGTTGTCCTGTGCGGGGCCAGGAGCTGGACTCAGTCCTGATGGGTCCCTTCCAACTCAGGAGATTCTGTGATTCTCTGCATACTTTTTCATCTTTCTGATGCCTTTACCCTCCAGAACTCCCCCAATGACCTCCAGATGCTCTCTGATGCCCCTGCCCATCATCTCTTTTGCCTTTTGCCACCTGTTCCACCCACCCAGAATTCGTTGCCAGAAGTCCTGGCTGTTGTTCAGGTAAGAGAACGACTCGAGTGTCGGTTTTGATCCTGCCGTAGTTGAGTGGCCGCAGGAGGAAGCATTTTGGTGTGTTCGTGGTTTTTTGCCTTCTCTGGCAGGTGTGCATGGAGGGGGAGATCTCCCGCCAGTCCATCATGAACAGCCTCTCCAGGGGAAAGAAAGCCTCTGGTGATCTGATTCCCTGGACCATTTCAGAGCAGGTGGGTGCTTTGGCTGTGCACTCACACCCAGGGTGTATCTCGTGTATTTCTTGTTCCCAGAGTGCCCAGCTGTGTCCTTTAAATTGACTTTCTGTCCCCTGTGCAGTTCCAGGATCCGGATTTTGGGGGCCTCTCCGGCGGGCGCATCGTTCGCATTGCGGTTCACCCGGATTATCAGGGGGTAAAGTACTTGGAGCCCAGCTGGGGTGGTGCCATGGAAATGGCTCTCCAGGCAGAGCTCAGGAACAGGGCCAACATTCCAGTTCCTTCAGTTTTTAGCATTTGAAGCTCAGGGCACCAAACCAGTGCTCCTGTCATTCCTGGGCAGCACCGGAGCATCCCGAGCAGCCATACGCAATCCACATCCAGGGATATTTACTGGGACATTACCAAGTGTTTGGCATTTCCCGAGTGCCAGAGTTAAGCCCCAAGAATTATTACACAGCCTTGAGCTACCAGCTGGGCTCTCACTGTGATTTCAGACACCCTGGTTCTGTAGTGTCCTTCTCCATGGAGCTGCCACGTGGCCAGAAAAAGCATTTTTGTGGTGACTGAGTGATGTCTGCAGTGCTGATTGTTAATGGGTTCTAAGGGAAGAACGTTGTTGCCCTGTATTAAAAATCAGAGACCTCTTTTTGCTTACACTGTGTTGTTCCTTCTTCACAGATGGGCTATGGCAGCAGAGCTCTGACTTTGCTGCAGATGTACTACGAAGGCAAATTCCCATGTTTGGAAGAAAAAACAGTTCAAAAGCCAAAAGAAATCACAACTGTGAGCAGTGAGGTATGGTAATGTTTTTTGTTTTCTGTCACGCTAAGCTGTGTAATTTCCCCTGCGAGTCTCCTCTCTGTAAGGAGGAAATACTCACATTTGATTTTCATGCAGAAGAAGAGCTTTAATTGGTAGCTTTCTGTGGGGGTTGCTGCTAACCCAGTCCCACTTTTATTTTCCAGACTGTGGGTTTGTTAGAAGAGGTTGTGACACCTCGGAAAGATTTGCCTCCTTTGCTGCTCAAACTGAGTGAGAGACAAGCTGAGAACCTGGACTATCTCGGGGTGTCCTATGGCCTGACACCCAGATTGCTCAAGTAGGACGTGATTCTATTTCCCAGTTACATCTTGCCCTTCTTGAACAGATAATGAGCTGTACTTGCCCCATTTTTCCAGGGGTAGAAGTAAGAACAGCCTGTGGTAGGTAGGGAGAGGTTAAATTCTAATTCCTGTGACCTGTAGAAACTTGAGGTGCTGCTGACTTCAGAGCTGGTGGTGGTTTTCCTGACTCATGTAAACGCCTTTCACAGCACCTTGAAAGTTTGCTCATGTTTTGACATCACAATCATAATTTTTCACTCCTCTGTGCTGGACCCTCAGTCAGGTGGGTGCTGTTCCTGCTTTCTGTCAGGATTGTTGGGGCATCTTAGAGACTTGTGCTTGCTCCTCACCAGCTCTCCTTGTACAGCAGATAAATTGCATTTAACCACAATTTATTCCTGTGCAGTCAGCAGCTCCATAATTCTCAGTGAGTTTCCTCTTTTTCCCAGGTTTTGGAAGCGTGCTGGATTTGTGCCAGTTTATCTGAGGCAGACCCCAGTAAGTACCACACTGTTCCTGAGTGAAAACCCAGCCCTGCTGAAATCCCTGGGCATGTATTCCAGGAGATTCTGTGAGAAGGGATTTGGGGCAGGAAGGTTTGCTGAGGCTGCTTTTAGGGCTTGGTTTATGTTCATTTTTGTTCTTTGAGCCTATAGTTAAGGAGAAGAGTTTTAAGGTTGTGAGTGTGGGCCTCCGAGTAGTTTGCACGTAAAAATTTAGAGCGAAAGTGCAGCTGTTGAAGGTTATTAATGTGGTTATTGGTAAAGTAGCTGAGATTTATCAAATTCTAGAAGTTCATAGGCTTTCCATTAGGTGGAGGTGGTCAGTAGCAGGTGATGCATGTGTTGTTGTTGATTTAGAAGATATTTCCCTTCCTCAGCTGAGCACAGAGTGCAAAAGGTTCACGGGGGTGATGGGAAATAAATCCATCACAGAACCACAGAATTGAATCTTATTTATCAGAATGACCTGACTGGGGAGCACTCCTGCATCATGCTGAAGATGCTCAATGAAGAGGACTCTGAGCAGGAACCTTGGCTCACTGCCTTCTGGAAAGGTAACGCTGGCCCTTCTGACCCTGCAAGAACCATCTGGGCTGTTCATTGTTCTAGAGGTCCACTGGGGTCATTTATTTTGTCCTCTTGCCCTGTAGATTTTAGGAGGCGCTTCCTTTCCCTGCTTTCCTACCAGTTCAGCACCTTCTCTCCCTCTTTGGCACTGAATATTCTGCAGAACAAAAATATCAAACAGCAGCCCCAAGCACGTGAGTACCCTGACTGGGACAGTTGGAAATGCATGGCTGGAGCCTGGCACCTGCAATTTGCTGTTTTCTCAAGGTGTTCAAGAGAGGAGAATCCTCTGGGGAGAACTTGGAACCTGTGCCTTGTGGGGTTTTAGTGTCTGTCTTGGTTAGAGGGTTTTCCTGCTGCAGCAAGGGAGCACACCTCTTTTACAGCAAAACCAGCGTGAACTGTTAAAGGCTGGGCAGTTTCTCAGCTCTCACTGGTTTCAGTCTGTCTGGCATGTTGAGGTTGATAAGCTGGGCTGTTCTGGCAGCTGCCATGTTTCTCATATGGATGTCTCCCTGCCTGAAAAGACTTGGGATAACCAAGCTAGCAGTGGTTATTGTGAGTTGTGTTGGGAAGGGAACCCCGTGGGGTGGCAAGTGGCCTTTCTCAACCACAGGAAAAATATTAACCACCCCAATAAACGCTGACCACTGAGATCCTGGGTAGCTCTGAAGAACATTTCTCACCTTGCTGTCATTTTCTCATCCCCACCAGCCATCAGCCGTGCTGAGCTGGAGTCAGTTTTCATCCCGTACGACCTGAAGAGGCTGGAGATGTACTCCCGCAACATGGTGGACTATCACCTCATCATGGACATGGTTCCCACCATTGCCAGGATGTTCTTCCTCAGCCAGATGGGAGACATCTCCCTCTCTGCTGCACAGTCGGTGTGTAGGGATGGAGTGGAGCGAGGATTTGGGAGCACACAGGGCAGTGGGGATGTGTTTGCTCCGTGACTGAAACACGTGTCGCTTCCTCAGGCCCTTTTCCTAGGGATTGGCCTGCAGCATAAATCTCTGGACCAGCTGGAAAAGGAGCTGGAACTGCCCAGCAGTCAACTGATGGGACTCTTCAACAGGATCATCCGCAAAGTAGTGCAGGTGAGAGCAGCAGGACAAGCCTTGGTCATCTGGGACCATAATTCCAGTATTAACAGAAACTATGGCACTGACAGAGAGCTGAATCAGGGCTGGGCATCCTTAACACATCCCCAATTACTGACCGTAAACCTCTTTATAAGGTGGGGAAAATCCCAGCAGGAAAATGTGTGGCATTAATTTAAATGCCCATAGCAGGGGGTTTGGAGCTGGATGATCTTTAAAGTCCCTTCCAACCCAAGCCACGTCATGATTTTGTGTAATGATTTCCCAGAAAAGAGTGCTTATCTTATGGTTTTCCATGTTGAAATGCCCTGACCAAAATGCTGAGCAGACAACCTGTGTTGCCTGAGCCATTGTTCAGGGCGCTGGTGGCATCTCAGCTTTTCTTGGAAAAAAATACAGTTATTTTCCATTGTTATCTAGAGGTGGACTTGAAATCCAGTGAAACAATTGGAAAGTTTTGGATCTGGTTTCCGGTTTTCTTTCCCTCTAAGGTTCAGGAGAGCAAAGCTCCTGCAGTCTGATGTTTGGGGTTCATTGCAGAGGTGATAAATGATGTTTAATAAACCAAGTCTTACATGTGCTGGGTTATTTCATTTTCAGCTGTTCAACACAGTCCAGGAAAAAGCTGTGGAGGAGCAGATGGCAGCAACAAAGGACGTTGTGATGGAGCCAACGCTGAAATCTTTAAATGACGATTTGGTAATTACAAACTTTGTTCCTGGTTCGTATGTAAACACTTCAGGGAGTCCCCTTGAGTGCAGAAACACTGTCAGCTAAATTTGCTTGGGTGGAAAGAGTTCCACACCACGCCTGGCACTGTAAAGGAGTTAAAACCTGGCAGGTTTGCTTTATGTGCACGTGGAGTTGTGCTTTAAGCTGCAGAATGGGGTTTTCACAGAAAATTACAAGTTTGTGTGTACAAATAATGCAGAAATGCAATTAGATAAAAGAGAGAAGCTGTTGAGGATCACCTGGTGTTTGTTTTAGGGGATGTATTAGTGGGAAAAGGCTTTTTCCTCCCTTTACAAAGTCATTAAAGGACTTAATGCACCTTGTGCTGTCCTGTTGCAGGAGGAGGCTGCAAAGGAATTCCAAGAAAAGCACAAGCAAGACGTGATGAAGCTGAAGGAAATGGACCTTACACAGTAAGAATTCATCTGCCTGGGTCTCAAATCCAGTTTTTCCCTGGGTGGAGTGCTGGGTCTTGCTGGGGTTTGTGCACAAGGCTGTAGTTGCAGTAAGCCATCAGTAAAGGAGAGCTAGTGTGTGTTGTCAGTAGTGGGTAAAATATAAAAAAACCCAAAAAAAGAGCAACCAGCCAGAGCTTTTACTTGAAGTGTCAACAGATTTCTCTCTTTCTGGGCCAACAGGAGGTACAGATGCCACTGATTCTCTCTCTTCTCTCTCTCCCCTCCCACTTTTTATCCTATGAACACTGTTCACTGTGCTGATGTCCCAGGGAAGTTGTCTGGCTTGGCACTAAACTGATCTCTGTTAAATCTGGGCCAAGGAATAAAAGCTTCTTTGGAATCTTTGGTTGTCATGTTTGAAGAAAGGACAAGAATGGGTGTGATTTGAAGTGACTTGCAAGTCAGTCACATAAGGAAAATAATACAACCAGAATGTTTTAAAATTAATTCCATTTTTTTAGCATTGATAGTGCTACGTGCCTTTTTGTCATTTTGGATCATGTTGCCTTTTTTTTTTTCTCAGACAGAAATAGTTTTTTGTTCTCCTCCATGAGGAGAGAAAGAGACAAAAATTTGTTTTGAACACTTTTCAATGCAGGTTGTAGAAAACTTGGGAGGCTTTGTCCAGCATTGTGAGGCTTTGTGTGGACAAAGCCTCATCTGTTCCAGATCTCCAAGAACTTGAGATGGGGAGCAGCCACTCCATTTTGCTACACACTTGCTTCACCTTTTTAACTCTGGGTGTAGTTTCCAGGGTGCTTAAACACCCAGACAAGGGCCACATGAGCTTATTTGAGCAGCAATTATTGCCTTTATTTCTCTTTTCAAAAGCAAGCTACAGCTCTTCACTTTTCCCCAGACTGATTTAGAAGAACCATCCCATGCCAGCTTTGCCAGCCTGGCTTTGTGTGTGTTTCCTGAATGTGATTTGGTTGGGTGCTGGCACAGTGGCTTTGTTGGCAGAGCAGTGTGTGCCTGGCAGTAGAAGCACCTTATTTTTACATTTTTTTCCTTTGTGCCAACAATTTGACTTGACTTTTCCTTCACCTTTCCCTCCCAGGTACATTATCCGGGGTGATGACGAGGAGTGGAACGAGGTGCTGAGCAAAGCAGGACAGAACGCTTCCGTCGTCAGCTTGAAAAGGTGAAGGAAGTTGAAATATTCCAGAGATCCCTCTGCTCTTTCTTCCTGCTGGCTTTGTTGAAGTGTTTTGCAAAAGAGTGAAGCCTAAGGGTTAAATGCAGGTCAAGTGAACTCAGTGTCCTGGATAGATCCTCATTTTTCCTGGAGATATTGGGGTGTGGGCAGCTGCGAGCTCTGCTGCCCTATGTTTCTGTGTTGCTCTAAGGATAGTCCTCTCTTCATTACCTTGTTTAACTCTGACTTCATTTCTGATGATCTGATCCTGATCCCACACTGAGGATGGGACTATTCCTCCCTTGGGTCACTCATTCCACCTGATTGCCCCATTTGCTTTGGGATCTAACACTGGGTGGGAGCCCCTGGAGGTGCCACTGGAGAAAATGCAAATTCGGGGAAGAAGAATTCTTTCAAATGTGAGATTGAGCCTGGAAAAATGTCTGTGTTTCTGCAATTCCTTCCTTTTCAACCATCTTCTTTCTTCTGCCTTGCCCAGCATGGAGTCTGCCCATATTTTTTCCTTGGGGATTTATAGCTGAGACTTCCCTGCTCACTTACTTCCCCTTCCTGGGGTGCCTGACAGCTCAAGTAATTATGTGACCTCTTTTCCACCCTTCCATGGTTTTTTCCATGAATGCTGGAAGCTGTAAGTTTCCAGAAGTCTTCCAGGAAGGAGAGAGTCTTATCAGTTGCTTTATAAAGATCAGAGCTTGGAATTTTGTTGCTTTTGCTCAAGTCAGAATCCAGCGCAGGGACAAAATTGTGTGTTTAAAACTATCAGTGGTAGTTTCTCTTCTAGATACTCTGAATTCCAGATGCCCCATTTAGGACAGATAAAGTTTTGAAAAGCAAAGACGAGCTAAAAACCAAGATCTTCTGGGTTAGAGAATCTCAGGACACTATAAAATCTAAGTCAGGCTCTTGTTTGTGCTTTTTCTAGCACCAAGTTTAAATAACCCAAGAAATTGGGTGTTTGCTCCCTCACTCCCATTTTACAACAAAAATTTCCCTGCTGGATGGCAATCCAGTGTATTTTTAACAGCTGTTTTGCTCCTGTTTCCCAGTGAGAAGAAAAGAAAACTAGAAACAGCACGAGGACCCAAGCAACAGAAGAAATTTAAGAAGACTAAAGACCTAAAGCAGAAGAGGAAGAAGTGACTTTAAAGCCAATTAATGAACTTGAGTTAACAAGTGCTGGGTCTGTACTTAAGAAGTCCTGTTCTCCTCGAAATCAAGAGACTATTTTGGAGGCATGAAAAGTCCTCAGATGCAATTTTCAAGTGTTTGTATTATGGCAAGAGCAGAGTTCAAGTGTTTGTGTGGAGGTTTTTATACGAAGTGTGACTGCAGGGCATGAGTGAGGGACTGGAATGCACTGGGATGTTACAAAGGTGCTTGAGCAGCTACAGAGTTCCCATTCCAGGAGGGCAGATCAGTCTGTAAAATTCCTGCATCTTAATGGTTCTGTGGTTTATTAAAAAAGAGTTTGGACAACAAAGGACAGAGATGTGACTCTGCCTTAGCACTGCATTACACCTTGATCTCTGCAGCTGCTGGTTCTGGTGCTCCTTTGGAGCTTGAGGGGGCTTTTAGGTACTTTGTATTTGGGGCTGGATGATCACTGCACACTAACTCTGTCTCCCTGCTGTCCAAGAGCTGCCCTGGGCTTGGGTGGAAAGTTTTGTGTTCAGGTTGCCAGGCATCAGCATTATTGTACCAAAACCTGGTTGTGTGATCTTCTCTTTGACCTCAGGGGCCAGTGGAGCAGCCAAGCACTGAATTCCCAGCTCTGCTGGTCCACAGTCCCAGCTGGGCAGTAACTGCGTGCCAGTCTGGAGCTGGGACTTGCTGGGACTGCGGCTCTGCTGCCTGTCAGACTCCAGAGGCTGCAAACCTTTACCATAGAGCGTCCCAGTCCCAATCCTGAGTGCCCTGGTGCATTGCCTTGATACTCCTCTGGCTTTTTGCTGTGGGAGTTTGGAACGGAGACCTCCCTGCAGCTGATGGGACAGCTGTGTTGTATTTACCTGCAGATCTCACAGCTCCTCTTCCTGGCAAATCCTAAGGAAACTGTTCCTTACTAGGTAAAGACAGCTTTTCTTCTCTAGGAGGCTGATTGTAATTCAGCACAGGTTTTGCATGGCACAGCCTGTGCCTGCCTGCGGTTTGGAAGCCACCGTGTGTGAGCTGGTGGCAGTGGCACATCCCTGAGCAGGGACACCTGCAGCCCTCAGAGGGGGGCTGGGATCACCCAGCAGCGCTGCCAGGGCTGTGATGGCCACTGGCCGCCCTGAACTGGCTCCAAAGATCTTGGAAAAGGAGCAGACATGGAAGGAAAGGAGTGTGAGGCTCTTGAGAGCTGCCCAGGAAGTGCTTGGAAGAAAAGGTGAGTGCGAATTCTGTCTGGTTTTGCTGTTACTGTTAAAAATAGTGTTGTGCAGCCTGAGATGGTCTGTCCTGTTGTTTATTCCTTAGAGCCTCTTGGAGTGCTGGCCTGGATTTGGGAGGAGCCAAGGAGCCTGGAGCTGTGAGGTTTTTCCTGTCAGAAATCCATGATGGGGATGTTTTCCCTGGCTGTCCCAAGGAGAAGGAACAGCTTTGGAGTGGCTGTATCCCTTGAAAAATCAGTTCAGGGTTGTTCATCTGAGTCTGCCCCTGACCCATGACTTCCAGGGACCCTCCTGGTTTCCTGGATCTTCTTTTTAAAGAAGGAATTCCAAACACAGTAAGTCAATCAGTCTGAGCTGTGCCAGTGCTGGGGTATGAGGGGGAGCAAGGAGGGGTAGGAGTGGTACTTGAGACGTTCCTGACTGGAATTGGGGCTGACCCCGTACTTCAGACACCTTTGAGTGGGCATTGAAGGGCTGGTCCCAGTGCTCCAAGCCATGTGGTGGAGGTGAGCAGGGGCCAAGGGGCAAATTACCAAAAGAAAAATAGAGAGGGAACGATTTAGGATTCCTGGCCTTCCTTGTTTTAACAGCAGTTTGTTATTTTGGGGCCCAAGCTTAAAAGGCCTGGAGTGTGTGATTGTTCCCAAGTGTCGCACTCCCAGCCTGGGATCTGATGGGGTGGTTGTAGTAGAACCATGGAATGGGTTGGGTTGTAAGGGACCTTAAAGCTCATCCCATTCAACCCCCCTGCCATGGGCAGGGACACCTTCCACTATCCCAGGCTCCTCCCAGCCCCGTCCAGCCTGGCCTTGGACACTTCCAGGGATGGGGCAGCCACAGCTGGATAACAGGTAACAGTTGAGGTACCTGACTCCATTTCCCTTCCCAGCTGGGCAGCCGATGAGTGGGAACACCACACCAAAACCTGTGGGAATTCCAGCTTCCAGCTCTGCATGGAGCACTGCATCCAGCTGTCAACACTCACCTGGGCCCGGGGGTTCGTGGCCGGGTCCTGCCGGTGTCCGATGGGATCCCGGGTTCCGCCGCCAGCCCCAGACGCGGCACGGGGCCGCTGCTTCTGAGCTCTGCGTGGGGCCGGGGAGCCCGGCTTTGGGCTGTGCCCAAGGCAGGACTCGGAGCTCAGAGACACGGACTCGCCCTGGCCAAAAGAGCTCGGTCCGAGCACCAAAACACGGCATTTTGGGCTTTAATTCAAGCCTCCCCCAAAATGCAGCACTTAAATCTCTCTTGGTGAAGCCCAAACATTGGCTGACAGAGCCTGGTTTCAAGATCCTCAAACACAGGGCTTGGTCTGTGCCTCAAGCCCCTAAAATGCACAACTTGGTCTCTCTGTGGCCCCAAATGCTGTCTGAGGGACCCTGGTTTCAAGCCCCGAAAACAGGACTTAAGTGTCTGTGTCTGAACTTGGCCATACAAGCCTGGTCTCAGGACTCCAAAATTCAGGATTTAGTCTCTGTTTTTAAGCTCTGAGCCTGATTTTGAGCCCCCAAAATGCAGCGCTGGGTCTCTCTCTGTGAGCCCAAAACCGCCCCAATGTGGTTTGGAGCCCCCAGAAGTGCCCCGGGCCATGGCTGGACCCCAGCTGGGCACAGCAGCCGCTCCCTCACCCCCCACTGGGATGGGGAAGAGACCAGAGACAAAATTCCAGCTCAGAACAGTTTAATAATGGAAACCAAGACAAATACGATCATTTCATTTTAGTGACAACACATAACGGCAGTGAGAGCAACAAGAACATTGATCACAACAATAATGAACAGAAGAGAAGCCCCTCCACACCCCCCCCTTTAACATTATGAATCCAAAATTTAACCCAGAGCACCACAAGCTCCCACTGCAGGCGATTTCCATATTCCTGTTGTGTTCCATCCTGGGCCAATTCCCTTGTCACTGCGCACTTCCTGCAGAAAAATGGGAAAGATTGGGTATTAGGAGGGAATCCTTCCCTGTGGGGATCATGAGGCCCTGGCACAGGTTCTCCAGAGATTTTGTGGCTGCCTCATCCTTGGAAGTGTCCAAGGCCAGGCTGGACAGGGCCTGGAGCAGCCTGGGCTAGTGGAAGGTGTCCCTGGACTGAAATCAGCAGTTCCTGGGTTTTCCTGTGGCTGTGCTCATATCGCTCTGGCCTGAGCATTTGGAACACTGACCAGTTCCTGCCCAAATATCAAAAATCAGCATTTTCAGTCACATTCCATTTTAGTCCCCTTTCCCATTGTTACTTCTGTGACATTCGTTATTGTTGCATCAAGAGAAATGATCAGTAGTGGAAATTTAAGAACTAAAGGACAAAAAAATGGCTTTTGTGGCACATTTTTCTTGAGAAGTCAATTCTGGTTTTTGGGGGGGATATAAGTCACCGAACAGAACTTCAATTTCAAAGAGAGCAAGAGATAAAACACTTGGAGGGCCCACTGGATCTGACACAGCTCGGCAGGTCCAGAGAGAGATCTCAGGAGCTGCCAGAGTCTGAGGCATGAGTGTGGTGCAAGGCTCATCCTGGGAGGCTCTACAGGAGTCAAATCCCAGGTAAGGGCATTCCCCAGGACATCCTCCTTCAGGGAAATGGGAGTGCCCTCCAGATCCTGACATCTCTGCACAGGTAAGGAAAACTCGGAACTCTCCAAAGCTGTGTCATCCCAAACTGTGTTGGCTTCTGAAAACCAGAAAACCAGGAAAACACCTGGGATCAATGGGAAGGAAAGCTGCTGGAACAGCTCTGATTTCACACATGGTTTTTATAACCCATCATATCCCAGCTGGGATTTTCCCTACCTCCACTACTCCTTGCTTCACTTTTACCTCAGAACACTCATTCTCTGCCCTGCACATTAACTCAGATTTTACCCCCAAACCCCAATTTCAATCCCATCCCAGATCCCAGATTTCGGGTGTTGGAGCGACAGAAAAATTCCAGATACACAGAGCTGTTTCTATTTCCTTCCTACAGATCATATTGTCTTACCTTTTCAAGCCCTTTATTGTTTCATTTATATACACAAACATTGTGTTTGTATTTTCAAACCCTACAGATCCATATTCAGAATTTCTTACAGTCTAAAATCCTGCCTATAACACAGCAGATACGAGGGTTTATTTTTAAATCAATTTATATGTAATTTAGTATTGTTTCTCAATATATAGAAAATGAGAATCTTTGCAGTTTTAAGTATTTTTCACACAAACCCCTCAAGAATTTTTCGGCTATAATCTCCCTGTTTTGGGGGGGGATCCCAGCTGCACCCCCTCATCCCTCACTCACCTGCTCCCCCTCCACAGACATTGGGGTGCCCCAAATGACACCACCACCCCCTGGACTCCCACATCTCTCTTTTTCCTCTCCCCCAGAGAAGGCACAAAATGAGTCCAAGTGCAGCTTGGTGCTTCCATAAAGCCCTTTCCACATGGACATTGCTCCCAGACAAGGGGGGGAAATCAAGGGAGGGCAGGGCAGCACCCCAAAGGGTTGGAGTCTCCCCAGCTCCTGTCCTACAGTACAGAGAGTGTGCCTGAGGATGGTGCCTCATCTCCCACTCAGGCTCTGCTCTGCCACGTTCCCCCTCCGTTCCTGCACTCCGGACAATGCCAGGAGATGTCTCATCCCTTCCCCGCAGTGCTGCTGCAGGGAGATCATGGCACCAGTGGCTCGGAAGATGAGTCTGGACTATGACCCTGGAATCCTGAGGGTCTGATATCCAACCCTTCTTCCTGAAGGTCCAAAATCTAACACCCCTCACCACAGCGGGGTTGTCCTCTCCTTTCAGCTAAACGGGAGCCGCGGATGGACCAGGCAGTGAGGATCCTACTTTTTGCTTTCCTCATGGCATTCCTCAAGTCCGCATTCCTGAGGCTGTAGACAAACGGGTTCAGCATGGGGACGGCAACGGAGTACACCAGGGAGATGACCTTGTCCTGCTCCAAGGAGTGGCTGGAGACGGGGCGCAGGTACGTGGGGATGGTGCTGCCGTAGTACAGAGCGACGGAGGCCAGGTGGGAGGCGCAGGTGGACAAGGCCTTGTGCCGCCCGGCCGCTGAGTGGATCCGCAGGATGGCGGCGAGGACGGACGAGTAGGACACCAGGATGAAGGCCACGGTGCTCAGCACATTGAACCCCGCCACGACGGCCACCATGGCCTCGCTGGCGCGGGTGTCGGAGCAGGACAGGGCCAGCAGTGGGGGCCCGTCACAAAAGAAGTGGTCGATGGCCCAGGAGCGGCAGAACGGGGCGTGGAATATGGAAACCGTGTGTAGGATGGAGCTGATCACTCCAGCCAGGTAGGACCCGGCCAACATCCCAATGCAAATCCTCTGGGACGTGAGCACGGAGTAGAGCAGGGGCCTGCAGATGGCCACGTAGCGGTCGTAGGCCATGGCGGCCAGCACGTAGCACTCGGTGGTGGCCCAGATAGCAAAAAAGAAGAGCTGGGTGACGCATCTCGCAAAGGAAATCACCTTCTTCTCCACCAAAAAATCCCTCAGACTCTGGGGGATGATGGTAGAGGAGTAGCAGATGTCCAGGAGGGACAAGTGGCTCAGGAAGAAGTACATGGGGGTGTGGAGGAGCGGGTCGATCCGGATCAACACAATGACTCCCAGATTTCCTAGGAGAGTGACCATGTAGATGGCAAGGAACAAGACAAAAAACATCACCTGCAGGTCCGCTCGGGTGGTGAAGCCCAGGAGAATAAATTCAGACGCAAATGTCTCATTTTCTCCAACCATACTGAACATTTTATGTATGCAGTTCAGCTGCTTTCTGTCTCTAGATTGAAATGTTTCATGCACATCAATCCATCTATAATGATAAGAATGTCAATTCTTGTCAAGCAGTTACAAAACCTTCAGTCAATAAAAGGTAAATTCTCCTTAAAAGAGCAAATCCACAAGTTCCTGGCACCAGTATCCCTGTTCAGCTAACGTATTTGGAAGCAGGGGCATATTTAAGTCATTAAGAAGGGAAATATCATACCAAAATAAATAAGAAATAAGTTTCAAGGCTTCCTCCTATTTCTTCTCAATCCACTTACACATGGAATTCCATGATTTTCCTTATAATTGCTGGGAAAATGAAATGATTTCTCATCTTTTGACCATCCCCAATTCAGTCTGAGTACTTGAGGAATAAATACCTGCTCCCCGTGTCCCAGAAAGAGATTTTCTAGGTGAAAGCAGTGGAAAATGGGACTTCCCATAGTATTTTTTTTCCTGGTGTAGGAATAAGAGCTGGGGTTTGTCTTACCTCACTTTGCCTTTAGATGTGATGCTTAATTTGGAGGTAAAAGATAAATTCATGTTCCATCTTGCTGTTCACCAGGGAGAGATCAGCAGCTCCTAAAATCCCACTCTATGACAGATAGAACAAATAAACATGGATTTTTCTCCTGGATAATCTTGGCTTGACAGAGTTACACCAGAGAGTAAACCAAGAGGAGGCACTGCTGGCTCCTGACAAACGGATCCAAACCTAGAAATCGTCATTATTGCATGAGCCTTGGTTGAAGGGCTGAGTTTCACCCCCAGAACCCGACATCTCCTTTCAGGTGTTCCCTGGTCTCCTGGACTTACTAACGAAGATTTAGAGCTGCTTTTCATCACCCATGTGGAGATGCCCGAGGCAGAGCCAGAGGTGTTAAAAATAAGGAAAACCGAACATTTTTGGGGCTGAATCTGCTGCCATCAGAGAATTTACCTCAATTTCTTGCTTAACTAAAATCCAGCCTCACTTTTCCTCGCTCGACCAACCAACTAACTTTACGTGACAGATCAGACACCTGGAATGGAAATAAATTCAATTAAAACCCCTGGGTTATATTTTATTCCTGGTGAGAGGCAGGTGGTTGGTGTGGAATAACTAATGGAGTGTTCATCCTTGTCCTCCTGCGGTGAGGATCTCCATTGTGGCACCCAAATTCCAGGAAATCTTTGGGTAAAGCAGTAGAAGAGCTTCCAACAAGCTGCCCTAGGATTCACCGAGATTACCCCATCCAACCTGGCCTTAAACACTTCCAGGGATGGAGCAGCCACAGTTTCTCTGGGAGACCTGTGCTGGCGCCTCACCACCCACCCAGGGAAGGATTTATTCCCAATATTCCCTCTAAACCTACCTGAAGGTGGGGTTTTGCTCCTCTTTGCTCCCAGGTCCGGATGAAGCGGTTTTTATGCTTCCAGCTGCTCACAGCTCCAGCTGGAGGTTACACCAGGGCTTCTCCCATGTAACACCCGTGTTTCCACAGCTTTGCTCTGTGGAGGATTCACAGAGCCTGGGACAAAACAAGTCAGGGAATTACATCTTACCCTCCAGGGAGCTGTCAGACCAAGTGAGGGGCAGCCAAGCCCTGAGGGATCCTGGGATCCTCCACTTTTAAATGAAGATTAAAAAATTAATGACAGCAGAAGGTGTTGTGTGAACAACAACAGTTCAAAAACATCGCCTTTAATTGTTTAATACATCCTAAAACTATCCCCAGAGGAAGTTTACGACAATATCTGCATTATGGAATGGTTTGGTTGGAAGGGACCTTATGGATCATCCCATTCCACCCCTTCCACCAGCCCAGGTTGCTCCAGGCCCTGTCCAACCCGGCCTTGGACACTTCCAGGGATGGGGCAGCCACAGCTTCTCTGGGAAATCCATTCCAGGGTCTCACCACCCTTTCAGGGAAGAATTTCTTCCTAATACCCCATCTAACCCCACCTGAAGGATTCAGACAACCTGAAGCATCAGCTGAAAATTATCCTAAGACAAAAATAAAGTGAAGTTTAAAGCATCATTTCCAAATGTTAGGAGAACTTCAAACATCCAATATTTTCAGCAGGCTCAGGAGCCGATGCTTGGAAAATAAAATATCCAGGTGGGATCAGGCACACGATGCCATTGTTTTATTTATTGCCTATTTCTCAGTTTCCTGAGCAAGAACAAGACACTTTGCTATGCAAGGCTTACTGGAACATCAGGAAAAAAGGACTTTTTATGTAAAATAAAAAGGAGATGATGTTCCCAGCAATGTCCAATAGATGGTGGTGACATGCAGGAAATGCTGATGGATATTATTTAACCTTTTTCCTCTTCCAGTTCTCCATTTCATACCTTAAAAGGACTTCTATGGCTCTTTAACATCCCTTGGGACTGACAACGGAGCAGCATGGTGCACTAAAGGAGCAAAAATAAGTTGTTCATGTGAAAACAGGAATTAATTTCATTCAGAAGTAGATGAAACACAACTTTTGACAAGGAAAGGGGTTTTTTGACAAAAAACCCCAGGTTGATTTGTCATCCTTTCCAGAACCGAGTTTTCACCCGGAATATGGAGAAATGAGGGAGCTACAATTTCTGCCAGGAGTTATTTCTTGCCTAAAAAAGGGACTTTTAAATAATTATCACTCTCCTTTTTTTTTTTTAATTTCAGGTTGTTCAGGTTCTTTTCTTGCCTTGTTTTGTTATTTTTCAGTCCCTTTTCCCCACTGGCAAAGTGCAAATCTCCGGATACAAACTCCACTGATAATACTCCTGACTTTGTTTTTAGCAAACCACCCGGGGCATAAAGTGGAAAACTAATTAGAAGTTTGTTTGAAGGCTTTGAAAGGCAGAAATTGGGAGTGGAAAAAGGACAGGGGAAAGGTGGTTGCTTCAATTGAACCTGGAAATTTATCCTGGTTTCAAATAGGGAGCTATTTATTAATTAATTCATTTACTTGGCTAATATCTCATTACCTCTAAACTGCATTAAAACTGCAAATTAATCCGTTTAGATGTTGTCCTTCCATCTTTCCTAGAAAGGACTTTTCATGGGAGCTCCTGATGGAGCTCGTCGCTCCCTGATCCAGCCCAGAAATCATGGAAGTCTGGAATGTCTCATTCGTTAAACCCACACCAACTTTATACGGGGGATCTGACACCTTTCATAGAATCCTGGAATGGTTTGGGTTGGGAGGGACCTTAAGGATCATCCAGTTCCACCCTGCTGCCGTGGGCAGGGACACCTCCCACTAGACCAGGGTGCTCAAAGCCCCATATCCATAAATATATATGGATATAAATGTATAACTTGCCATCCTAGGGCCAGAGATCTCCTAGATATCGTTTCTGATCCAAAATTATAAATATATATTAAAATACAATAGCAAATGTACATTATACCATGTTTGTATATAAAATGCAAAACGTTCTTGGGTTAAATGTGTGCACCAACACCCACATGTTACTGGATTTTCTTCTCCCTCACAAACCTCCATGAATCCCACTTCACTTCCAGCTAAAAACAAAATACGTGTGAGAGCCTTGGCATGAGGGAGGGGAAAAAGGAGCCAGACAGAATTCCCTGTCCCTGATAACACAACAAACCAGAATAAAAGGATTAAAGATAAAAATGCAGTTCTTGCCTCACCAGAGGAGCATTGGGATCAGAAGGTTCATTGAAGAACCCTCTCCATCAGCAAAACACCCTTTAACAGAAATATTATTTAGTTTTTATAGTGAATATAACTTTACTTCAGGGTCAGTGGGTGGGTTTACTCCAGGTATCCATTGCAAACAGCTTGGGCTGTCCTAATTACCTCTGGATGGATCCCTGGAGCAGCCAGCTGGGATTACAGGAGGTGGGGGCTGATCCAAGCCTCCGGGGAATGAATGAACCCAAAAAGGCTTCCAGGCTCCGGGAGGTCTGTACAGGATCCACCTGTCAGAATGTGATCCAGAGTCCATTAAACCTTCTTATTCTGCTCCAGGCATTCCCAGGAATATCTCAGCTGCCCACAAAGTACAAGTTTTGATCCAAAGATGGGATTTATCTGTCAGTTATCAATAACATGTCCTGCGATGTCTTAGGTGGAATTAGAGGGATCAAGAGACTCCAGGTAGCCTGGAAGAGGATGTGCCATGTCCAAAGGAGATCTGTGCAGGGTCACATAGAATCCTGGAATGGTTTGTGTTGGAAGGGGCCTTAAAGATCATCCTAAAGCTGATGTTTTGGTTGGGTGTAGCTCTGCAAACAACAGTATTTTAACATTAGTGTTGGAATTTGGTGAGTTTCTGCACCAAAATTTCACCACCGATTCCCATTAGTCCCTCTTTTATTACCAATCCTCCAGGCACAACTTCAAACACCCCCTCCTTTCTCAAAATAATAAGTAAAACCGTGAAATCCAGTTATTTCCATGAGAAAATTATGGTACTTAGCGAAGAACAACCAAGAAGGTAAACCAACTTGTAAAAGAAGCTAAATAATTATCAGGTAATTAAGTATAAACCTTTGAACTGTTTATCACTAAATCCTTCCTCTGCCTTCGTGCATTTTCCAAGAAAAATGGAAATTTTTGCTTTCATGGCCATTTCTGCTCAATTTCTTTGGCATTGACCCAAATCAGATCTATTTTATCGTTTTCCAGAACTCTTACTGCACCCAATCACCACTGACTTCTCCAAAAACCTTATTTTTCCACCTTCCAGCTTGCTTTATAAATCAGAACCAGATTTATTCCAAGTCCCCTGATGTTCTCTGAGCCAAGACTCCAGACCACTAGGTGAGCTGGTGACAATGAGGCAGGTCCAAGGTTGACCTAAATGCTATATTTTTTTATTTATCAGGTATTTATTTTAATTATGAATCCTGTCTATCAAACTATTATATTATGTATCATTGAAACTAGGTGAAGTTCACATTGATAAATTAATATTTTATATCTTTTTATGAGCTCCAGCAGGCTGAAACATCCAAAAACCAAGTCAGTCCCTGGTCAGAGTTGGATCTGTGATCAAGGCAAGGTGCAGATTAAAGGAATCCAGAGATGTGCACATGTTGCTAAACTGGCAACCAGGATAACTTCTCCAGGATAACTCCAGAGGGGAACAACCTCCTTGGGCTGAGTTTAAATAGAGTTTGTGGGTCAAGGTGTAGATGGAGCCCCCAGATGCGGTGATTGGTGCAGATTAGTTCACTCCGGGACAATTAATCACTGTCTGAAAGTGCTCAGAGCCACGTGCTCAGGTGTGGACATCTGGACAGCACATACCTCAGCATGGATAATCCCATCCTTGAAGGAAAACTGGGCTGTCTGGTGTCCACAGAGGGACATCAGCAGCTCCAGAGCCAGAGCCAGAGGTGCTTTGTGTGACACTTGGGAACCCTCTGACCAGCCGGTCATCGCTGGTGCCGTGTGTCCATGTGACCTGGTGGCTCATCCACGAGATGGATTTGAGATCCCTAAAGCACAATAAGTTTCAGGATCCCATTCTATCCAATTTTTTTTTCTCTTTTCTTTGTTTATTTGCTCTGCCATGAGGAGCCCTGAGGGTTTTATCCCAGGAGAGCAGAGGGAACATATTTACAGCCCTGTCATCCACAGGCTCAGCTGTCGGACTCAGGGAAGGAGCCCATCCCTCTCCACATCAGCCTGGATGTTCTCTGCTGCTTTTGGGATAAACCCTTGGCTCCCACCACCACAGCAAGGGCACAGGAAGAGCTGTAAATCCAAGAGAAAGAAGTTGACTTCCTTCTTCATGTCCTCATATCCTCTTCTTCGGGGCTGTGTTGGAAAACAGCCTCCCGAAAGTAGGACTTTTTATAATAAATGGGAGTAATGGCTTGTGCAAATTGGTTTTTATTTTCCTTAGGCAGCTAAAGCAAGATAAATGGATTTATGGAAGTGTTAAGGATGAGTCTTATTTAGTTATAAAGAATTGTCAGCAGAATACATTTGTTAACAAATCAGTCTTTGGAACTGGATTGTTTTAAAATTCATTCCTGTTCCAAGTAAGCTTTATCTTCATTCCTGTGGTTTTTGGATGTTTCAGCCTGCTGGAGCCCAGAAAGGTATAAAACATGAATTTATCCACGTGATTTTTGTCCAGGGGGAATGATACATAATATAACAGTTTGATGGACTGGATTAATAATTAAAAGCCAAGGAAAAATGTTCTTAATGTGTTGTAATCTGGGATTTCACTGGCACTGGGACTTTCTCCCACTCCGGTTTTACGTTATCTCCAATGAGATTCCTCCGAGGTGTCTTCTGAAAGAAATTTCTTTCAAGTCAAAAGGGAATAAGTATCCGATTCTTTTCTTCATTCTGAATTAATATGTGCCAGAATAAATCCATAATTTTACACATCCAGGCATGGAAAAACAAATTTGCCATTTGTGTTACTTCAAGCTCCATGTACTTTTGTAAGCACCTCAGCTGATAAGTAAAAAAGTACAGAATTTATGTTTGGAAAATATATGGAATATACCAAATTATGGCAAGTAAAATGGTGAGTGGAGTTAAATAAGGTCCAGAAGCGAAGCTCTGGGTTTTACCATTTTGATGTATTTCTTCCCTTTGCCTCAGCAGGTAACACCCGGCCATGGGAGGGAACCACACGCAGCCCAAATTCATCCTCCTGGGAATTACAGACACTCCCTGGGCGCAGGCCCCTCTTTTTGGGCTCTTTCTGTTGATTTACATTGTCACTTTGGTGGGGAATGTGGGGCTCATGGTCTTGGTTTGGGTGGCTCCCAGCCTGCACACCCCCATGTACTTCTTCCTCGCCCATTTTTCCCTGGCTGACGTCTGCTATTCCACCATCATCTCCCCCAAAATGCTCACGGACCTGTTGTTTGGGAATAAAACCATTTCCTGGGCTGGCTGCGTGACGCAATTACACCTCTTTGCTCTCTTTGTCACGGCCGAGTGTCACCTCCTGGCCGCCATGGCCTACGACCGGCACGTGGCCATCTGCCACCCCCTGCTTTACGTCACAGTCGTGTCCCCTCGGGCCTGCTGGCAGCTGGTGACCTGGTCCTACCTCGTGGCCTCCCTCAGTGCCCTCGTCTACACCAGCTGCACGTTTGGGGGCTCCTTCTGTGGGCCCCGCTGGGTCGACCACTTCTTCTGTGACACCAGCCCCGTGCTGAGGCTGGTGTGCTCCGACACCCGCGGCAGCGAGGCCGCCATCTTCGCCCTGGCCACCGCCAACGGGCTGGGCACCAGCATGGTCATCCTGCTCTCCTACGGCCGCATCCTCCACACCATCCTGAGGATGCGCTTGGCGTCCAGCAGGGCCAGAGCCTTCCACACCTGCACCTCCCACTTGGTGTCCGTGTCCGTGTTCTACGGGACGCTGTTCTTCATGTACCTGCAGCCGGCATCCCGGCACGGCAGCCGGGACAAGGTGGCCTCTGTCTTCTACACCGTGGTCAGCCCCATGCTCAACCCTTTCATCTACAGCCTGAGGAACAAGGAGGTGAAGGCAGTGCTGGGGAAGTACAGGAGGAGGATGTTAAACCTCTGCCGGCATCAGAGAGGTGCAACTCACGGCATCAGGGAGTCCTGGAATGGTTTGGGTTAGAAGGGACCTTAAGGATCATCTGGTCCTACACACCATGGGCAGGGACACCTTCCACTAGCCCAGGCTGCTCGAAACCCCATCCAACCTGGCCTGGAACTCTTCCAGGGATGGGGCAGCCACAGCTTCTCTGGGGAAACCTGTGCTGGTGCCTCACCACCCTCACAGGGAAGAATTTCTTCCCAGAATCCCATCTAGACCTACTCTCAGCTTAAAGCCATTCCATGTTGTCCTGCCACTCCATGCCCTTGTGAAAGCAAACCATTCCTCTAAAGTAAGAGATGATCCATTAAAATAATTGGATTTTTCCCTGATCCTAACAATTTTATATAGGTTCTTCCACAGTTCCTCGCAAAACTCAGTTGCAATATTTATCCTGGAGAAATAGACCTCGCAGTCTTGCGAGGGAAGGAAACCAGGAGTGGGAGCCTCAGACTTGGATTCCCTTGGCAGCCACCAGCCTGTCAGAAGAAATCACTCAGAATTATTCCAGGGTATTAGTCCAATTAAACCTCTCTTTCGGGAAGAACAAATCACAGTTTTATTGGTTTATAACTTATTTTACACTGATCAGTATGTATTTTTCTTGCAGGATTATTGTCCTTATCCCTAAACTCCAATAAAATTCCTCATTAGTACTTGTGAGTTATTTCTTAGAGTTGAGCTTCTGGGGTGGGAGGGAGCATTTGGGAAGAAGAAGAGGATTTTTAAATTTCATTGGTAAAAAAATAAGACAAAAGGCTTAAAAAGTGCATTTTTTCCCGACTTAGAAGGATAAAAAGCTGATGTGGGTCAGGATCTCAGGATACGCCTTGGAATGTCAAGGGGAATGCAAGTGTCCAAGTGCCAAAACACACCATGAAACCTAACAAGTGTATTGCACCCAAAATTTAAGCGTGTGTCTGGTTTCCATAGGAGAAAGAATCCTTAACACCTGATCTATGGATAGCTGGGAGCTGTTTGGGTCTGGAAAAGGCCCTAAAAAAGCCAAAAACAACAGTTCTCCAAATCATGGCACAATAAAGAAGGTACGGGAATGACCACAACACTGCGGGGAGAGCAGCAATCCTTCATTTTTTCCTGGCAGGCACTTTTAATGGAAAAAAGCTCCTAATTTCTGCTCATCCTAACGAATTCCAAAGAATATTTGTTGTTTCTGAGGGCAAACTGAGTGCAATCCTACAGCTTCCTGTCACAATTCAGGTGGTCTGGATAAGATCAGCAGACACATCCCCCTCTTCCTCCTCTTCTCCACACCCCTCATTTTGGT
Source organism: Falcunculus frontatus (assembly GCA_013398115.1). Lineage (NCBI taxonomy): Eukaryota > Metazoa > Chordata > Aves > Passeriformes > Falcunculus > Falcunculus frontatus. The sequence continues at coordinate 24,750 of VZRV01006487.1, read as the reverse complement.
TGTCCCTCACCTGTTGACACCTTTGGGGGGTGGGATGAGTTCTGACTCCACAGGGAGATAGGCCTCGCCTGTGGCAGGGAAAGGTGGAAGCAGAAAACTTTTCCCTTCAGCGTTGTGTTGTGTAGATGTTCTGTTCCAAGGAGTTATATGGGAATTAACTTCCATTTGAAATGTAGATGGATGGTGAATAGTGTCCTTCTTCTCCGGAAAAAAAACAGCAGGAGAAAAGATGTTTTAGGTCTGGGGGAAAGTGGCTTCCACCTGGGAAAGGTGGATCTGGAGGTGGATGAAGAAGTTGGAATCAACATAATTAAATGATAAAGGGATTGGAAAAACAGAGACTTTTGGTATCAAAATTGGGTGGGAAGGGACTTTAAAGCTCATCCCATTCCAACACCCTGCCATGGACAGGGACACCTTCCACTAGACCAAGCCCTGTCCAACCTGGCCTTCAACACTTCAGAGATGGGACAGCCACCACTTCTCTGGGAAACCTGTGCCAGGGTCTTACCACCCTTACAGGGAAGGATTTCTTTCCTATATCCAGTGTAAACCCACTCTCCTTCAGTTCAAGATTTTTCAGGTTTTAATGAAGAATTAAGAAAGCCTGCTAGCAGGTCTGAGCTCCAGGGTCCCATCATACAGGTGGTCACAGCTGTTTCCACCACAGGTGATGCTGCTCCCATTCCCAGAGCAAGAAGGGATCCTTGGGGACCAACCACCCTTCAAGGAATCATGAGCTTAACAAGATCTTCTGAGCTTTGCCCAGAAAGTTTCCTAATCATCACCATGGAGCTTCTCAGAGGGCTTTTCAACAATTTGTCTCATTCTTCTTAACGAGCCATGGGAGACTAATTAGCGAAGGAAAACAAGGAAGAAACTTTCTTCCTTGTTAAAGACAACGTGAACTTCTCCAGCTGCTTTGTTTGTCAGATCCAGGCCCTGGAGCCAAAAAGCTGGAGGGTCAATGTGTTGCCGTGGGACTGTGTTGAGACCTTAAAGCTCATTCAGTGCCACCCCCTGCCATGGACAGGGACACCTTCCACTGGACCAGGTTGCTCCAAGCCCTGTCCAGCCTGGCCTTGAACACTCCCAGGGATCCAGGGGCAGCCCCAGCTTCTCTGGGAATCCTGTGCCAGGGCCTCACCACCTTTGATGCCTTAGGAGGCATCACCTTCACAGGGAAGAATTTCTTCCGCATATCCAGTCTAAATGCTCTGTCAGTGTAAAGCCATTCCCCCTTGTCCTGCCACCCCAGGCCCTTGCCCAGAGTCCCTCTGCAGCTCTCCTGGATCCCCTTTAGGCTCTGGAAGGGGCTCTCAGGTCTCACCTCTACAGAATGAGTTCAGACATGAGTTAGTGCTGGCCTTGGCAGTGCTGGGTTGGACTCCATGATCTTAGAGGGCTTTTCCAACCTAAATGATTATGGGATTCTGTAACTGTTTCTACACCATATTTGCTTCCGGTCAGCATTCCTGCCTCTCCTTCTGGGGTTAGTTTCACTGTGCTTCCCACAGTTTGTTCTTCCTTCCTCTGTGTCTTATGGGTTTTTTTAGGGGGAAAATCACACAATTGCCCAAAACTAAGCAAAACCAATTTACTAATAAAACCAAACTATGATCCAAATGCCAGGATAGGGAGCAGTGGTGGGTAATTCCACCAGAATCCATAGGAGCTGCCAAATGACGGCTCTCCGCTCCTTGAGCAAGCTTGGGCCTTGAGTTTGGTCACTGCCCACCTTGTGGCAGCACACAGGAAATTTCCCTGAGAAATTAATGACTGTGGAAGCAGCTCCTTCAGGAGGAGACTTGCACTGGTAAATAAACACCATTAGTTTCAGGAAGTTCAATGGAAGCTTGAGGGTTTATGCCCCACTTCTTTATATATTTTTTAAAAATTATGCGTATAAAGACCTTTATATACATAAAGAAATGTATATATTAAGAAAATTTGTTTGTAGAATGTCTTTATATTTTTTTTCTTAAAATATATATAATTTTAAATATATATAAATTTATCTCTTGAAATATATAATTGGCTTCTTGGCATCACAGGGAAGTAAAAAGAACTGGTGTAAGAAGTGGAGATTCAGGGACTGGGAGACAGCTCAGGATTTGGAGAAGTGCTGCAACTGCTAATTGGGAAGAAGGGAGAACACTTTAGAAACTCTCCTGCTGCATTTTATTTTTACATTATCTGGGAGATCCTGATGTCTAAGAATCCAAAGAGTCAGATCCAGGTATCGGAAAGAGTCACAATCAGGTTTATGGGAGAAAAGGGAAAAGTTTTTCTTTTTTTACATCCCAAAAGCAGGAAATGGTCGCAGTAGCTGTAACCAGAACAGATGAAGTGTCCCTGGTCATCAAGCTCTACAAGTGATCAAGAGGGCTTAAATTCCTGAAATTAAAATAATATCAGGCAGCAAACACAAATAAAAAAGGAAACACTATTTTTCAGCTGAACGTTTCCTCCCCATCAGTCTCCAGAGCCCGGCCTTCACCTCCTGGTTCCTCAGGCTGTAGATGAAGGGGTTCAGCATTGGGGTCACCATGGTGTAGAACACCGAGGCCACCTTGTCTCGCTCCCAGGAGCTCCTGGAGCTGCGCCGGGAGTACATGGACACGAAGGATCCGTAGAAGAGCACCACGACGGCCAGGTGGGATGCACAGGTGGAGAAGGCTTTGCTCTTCCCCGCGGCTGAGCGCGTGCCCTGGATGGCGGCCAGGATGAAGGCGTAGGAGAGGAGGATGGCCAGGACAGTGGCAGCCAGGTTGAAGCCTGCCGTGATGAACATCCCCAGCTCGTTGGGCGCGGGGTCCGTGCAGGAGAGAGCGAAGAGCGGGGGCCCCTCGCAGTAGAAGTGGTCGATGACGTTGGGGCCACAGAAGCTCAGCCCAAGGGCCAGGCCCGTGTGGAGGGTGGCGTTTGTGACCCCAGCCAGGCACGAGCCGGCCACCAGGAGCACACAGATCCCTCGGGACATGGAGAGGGAGTAGAGCAGGGGGCTGCAGATGGCCACATAGCGGTCATAGGCCATGGCAGCCAGGAGGTAGCACTCAGCAGTGGCAAAGGCCACGTAGAAATAGAACTGTGTGAGGCATGCAGCGTGAGAAATGACCTTCTCCTCATCCAGGAGATCCCAGAGCAGCCTGGGAGCGATGCAGGAGGAATAGCAGAGGTCTAGGAATGACAGGCTGCTCAGGAAGAAGTACATGGGGGTGTGGAGCTGGGTAACCAGCCGGATCAACACCAGCAGTCCCACATTCCCCAGCAGAGTGATCACATAGATCACCAGGAAGACCACAAAGAGAACAACCTGGACATTGCCCTGTTGGGAGAATCCCAAGAGGACAAAGTGAGCACTGAGGGTTCCATTTCCTTCGGCTGCCATCCTAACACAGGTGCTGTAGGAAAGTGGAGATGAAGAGTCGGCACATTCCTGTTTTCTGCACAAACGCGTTAAAAATGCCTTTATTTTTATCAGCGAACACAACCTGGAGATGCAGGAACTGTGGGATTTACTGTTTGGTTCAAAGCACATTTAAAAGTAGCCAAAGTTCACTACTGAGTTTGTTTTTAATGGTTTTAGTCTGGTTTAGCCACTGATGGTGTTTGCTAAATCACTTTGCACATCGGAAGGTTTATTCCACCTCCTGAAGAAGTTAAGGGGGTTGTTACTCATCAGATTCAAAGCATTAACCACAGTAATTTATCCTGACTTTAGAAACCATCATGATTTTGAAAAACAAACTGAAAACAACAAAAACCACCCAGAAAACAACCCCAAACCTCATTGGTTTAGAAGATCCAAAGGAGACAAAGCACCAGTGAGGAGTCAGGACATCATTAACATTTTTTTTTTGGAGAGTCAGAAACAAATGAAAATAAAACAGATTTCTTCCCTTCCTTCCTGTGAAAGTCAGAAATTCAGGTTCAAACAGGAGATTTAGTGTATTAAAATACCCTTTAAATATGGTGATATTTGTGTCAGTCTTGTGAGAAGCGTGGAGAAAGAAAAGGGTTTTAAAACTCTGGAGGCCCCAAAAATGTTGTGGTGCCATGATGAACTGGGGAGAGTAAGATGCTGATAATACAGTTCAAATAAATAGAAATAAATAAGTATAATTTGTATATAATTTGGGAAATAATCCAGGTAGTGCTGCTATGAAATGATTGATCTTCAAGGCCAGGTTGGAGAGCGCTTGGAACAACCTGGGCTAGTGCAAGGTGTCCCTGTGTATGGATCATAACTGGAGGATCCATAAAGTCCCTTCCAACCCAAACCATGGATTCCCTGATAAATTCCTGGGTTTCACCTCAGAGACCCTGAGCTTGGATGATTATTCACTGTGAGAACAGGTTCCCACCTCAAGCTCTATCCTTGCAACAGACCAATTCCTTGCAGCCTTATTTTAAGTAAAATTCACCTGTTTCCTCACATCTCAGGGCCTTTTTTGCTTGATCAGATTTTATGTCCCAGACCAAAATTTCCTGGAAGAAATAAACCCAGATTTCTCCCAGTATTAGTGTGAAAGGCAGGAATAATTTACCCTCATAAAGAGCATCAAAACTGACCAAAAAACCTGCTGTTTGTAGTCTTTTTTCACAGGAACACCAAGGGGTTTGTCACTGCCCACCCCTGGAAGAGGAAATTTCCCTTGGGAATGGATGACTTTGGAAGCAGCTCCTTAAGGAGGAGACCTGCACTGGTAAATAAACACAATTAGTTAAAGAAACTCAATTAATTTCAGGAAGTTAAATGGCAGCTTGAGGATTTATTTACCACTACATATATATATATAATTAAATACATTAACATTTGAATATATCAAAAAAGTTAATATAGAGGTTTATTTTATATATACAATTATAGATATAATTAATTAATGCATATAAATATTTTCCTAATATATATAATTTTATTTTATATATTAATGTAATTACATATCTTTATATTTACCTCTTGGAATATATAATTAATTTCCTGGCATCACAGGGAATGAAAAATAACTGGTGTAAGAAATTGAGATTCAGAGATTGAAAGACAGCCCAGGGTTTGGAGAAGTGTTGCAATTGCTAATTGGGATGAAAGGAAAACTCTGCAGGAATTCTCCTGCTGCAATTTATTTTTACACTTTCTGGTGATAATGATGAGCTGAATTTAAGACTTTTAGGCTCAAATTGACCCTTCAGTCAGTCTGCCCAGAGTGTGCCTCCCAGTTCTGCTGATATGAGGAATATTCATCCAAAATTTGAGTTAGGAATTAAGGTTTGGATGTACTGAGTAAATGTTTTGCCATCAGGAAAGACCTTCACAATTTCCTGGAGTTATTTGTTTATTATATTCCATAAAAGCCTTCATGGAGAGGTTCCTGCTTTCGCAAACACTTGGGAAGGACAATTTTCCCCATCCAGCAAAAAGTTGTCTCAAAACCACTTAAAATTTCAGTCTCTCTGGTTAATAAGATACTCACAGGTCCTTGAGCTGAAGTCCACATGCTCCATCGGTCTGGCCAAAACCAGGAAGTTTTCCCCCTCCATCCTCTAACGTGGCCGGAATATTTAAGTTTAACCCCATCCCCACGCAACCAATTATCACAGGGTCTCTGAGGCACCTGAATACAGAATGAGCCTTCCCCAGAGCCCCTGGGATCCATCCCGAGGTTCCTCCCTGGAGTTTTAGGGATGGGATCCCCACAGCACATCGGAATTAATGCCTGCAGAGCCTGAGCGATGCCATTTGTGTACACAACGTTGTTGGGAGGAAACACCAAAACAAGGATTTTTGCTAAAGGCTGGAATTTGAAGATTTTAAAATTCTTCTCAAGTTCTGTATTTCTCTTCTCCCATCACCATCTCAAAGAAGCTTTTCCTTCCCTGTTCCTCCAGCTCTCAGTCAGAGGTTCATTGCAGGAAGTCACTCAAGTGGCTGTCAATGCTTTTCTCCAGCTGCTGGTGGATGTCCTTGCACTCAGGAGGTATCGATGGCTCATCTCCATCTTGGTGGCCACCACAACCTCCACAGCTGCTCTCCAGCCTGTCCCAGTGTCTGGGACAACTAATCCCCATGTGTAATGCTCAGTATTTTCTCTTTTCCAAGTTTTTCTGGTTTCCATCTGCCCATTTTTGACCAGGAAAGCTCATTTTGAAAAGCCATTTTGCAATGTGTGCTTCAAAATGGCTGCAGGAGACTCACCTATCTGCATTGGCCAGAGAATCCTGGAATGGCTGGGGTTGGAAGGGACATTAAAGCTCATCTCATTCCAACCCCTGCCATGGGCAGGGACACAGGATGACCCATGAAGGGGGTGCATCCCTTAGGAGCAAACATCAATGCTGGATGTTCCTTCCCCGAACCCCACATGGTGGTCCCCGCTCCTCTCATGGTCAGATGCTGTTCCCACAGAATCTGGACACAGTTCACCCCCATTTCCCCCATCCCCACTTCCACAACGAGCCAAAACCTTTTGGTTTTGAGAGCAGCAGCTCCAGCACAAAGCCACAACACGCAGAGTGACAGTGCCATGGCCACAGGCTCGGGGTTTAATTCACTAAGGGTTCATGTTCCTGTTTAAAGGTCAGGTGATGGTCAAGGCAGGACCAGATGGACAAAAGTCATTGAGTGGTTTCTCAAAATCTTATTCAAATATTGAATATTTTTCAAATATTATTAAAAATATTCAGTACTCTATTGCCAAACAATGGTTGTAAGGCCCTGGAGCAAGGAGAGTTGCTCAGGAGCTTGTTTTAAATGCCTTGATGTTTTATTAAATTAATAATTATGGGGGGTTTATGTTTTAAATAAAACATTAAAATAATCTTTAGTCATATTTAAAGAAAAAATGTACAGTCTTCTCTACACCTAAATTAAACAATGTCCTGAGGGGGGCAGGGAGGATCAGAAGAGTGGGAGAATGGCAGGAGTAACACAAGGAAGTCCCAGTTCGTGGTCCTGATCACAGAATCATGGAATTGTTTCAGCTGGAAAAGCCCTCTAAGATCATCAAGTCCACCCCTTCCCACAGCAGTGCCAAGGCCACCACAAATCCATGTCCCGAGGTATCACATCCACACAGCTTTTAAATCCCTCCAGGGATGGGGACTCCACCACTGCCCTGGGCAGCCGGGTCCAGGGCTGGACAACCTTTTCCATGGAGAAATTTTCCCTATATCCAACCTAAACCTCCCCCGGTGCAACTTGAGGACGTTGTCTCCACATCTGTGGACGTGTGAGTTGAGGACCTCTGGGGTCCCTGCCATGGCGGGTCAGCACAGCTGATAAAAGAGGAACAGGAGCATGAATAGCTCCGGGGGATTGATCCAGGCAGCCAGATTAAATAATTACCAGGGAATTATCAAGAAGCTTTGGGAACAAAGGATTCAGCTGATTGACCCTGAGTGCCTGTGAGTTGTGTGTCATTAATAAATCAGCAAACTACCTTGGTCCTGCCTTGATTTAATCCAACTGAGTAGCTTCTCCTCCATCCCAAGTTATTCTGTGTCTCTTGGTGAGTCCCATCACTCTGGATTTCACCATGGACCTGGCACAGGGTGAGATAATACACAAATTGGGGGGGTTGGGGTTTTTCCACATATGCAATGCTTGTACACCAAAACATTAACACCAAATATATCACAGAATTATGGAATGGTCATGGTCTCAAAGCTCATTCAGTTCCAACCCCCTGCTGTGGACAGGGACACCTTCCACTAGACCAGGTTGCTCCAAGCCTCATCCAAACACCAAAATTGGAGTGGAATTGTCATTCTCAGCTGATATTGAATCAGCCAGCACATCATCTAAATCAAAGTGCAGAAGGCCCTGAAAATGTCCTGACATATTTCACAAAAATCCCACATCTCCATTGTATCTGGCCCCAAAGTTAAAATATCCAAGCTCATTTTATTTTCTTGAGTCTCCTCCAAGCCTCCTTCACCTCCTGGTTCCTCAGGCTGTAGATCAAGGGGTTCAGCATGGGGGTCACTACAGCGTAGAGCACAGCAGCCCATTTATCTCCTCCCCTGGAGGTGTCTGACCTGGGAATTAGGTACATGAAAATCAACGCCCCATAGAAGATGCTGATGGTGGTGAGGTGGGAGGCACAGGTGGAGAAGGCTTTGCGCTTGCCCTCGGCTGAGCTGATGCTCAGGACGGTGGAGATGACGGCCACGTAGGACACCAGGACCACCAGGATGCTGGAAACACCGAGCAAAGATAAAGAAGTCCTCAGGATGATGAGGCTGAGGGTGGTGTCGGAGGTGGAGAGCGAGATCAGCAGGGAAATGTCGCAGAAGAACAGGTCAATGGTTCTGGAGCTGCAGAAGAACAAACTGGACGTGCCAATAGTTTGTCCCACGCCGTTGGTCAGCCCCAGGAGGTAGGACCCAGTCACCAGCCAGGAGCAGCGCTCTGGGGACATGACAAGGGGGTAGAGCAGGGGGTGACAAACGGCCACGTATCGGTCATAGGCCATCGTAGCCAGCAGGAAGCACTCGGCCATCCCAAACAGGTCAAAAGTGAACACCTGAACCATGCACCCAGCATAGGTGATTCCCTTCTCCCCCAGCAAAAGCCCAGCCAGCATCCTGGGGGTGATGATGGTGGAAGTGCAGAGGTTCACAAAAGCCAGGTTGCCCAGGAAATAATACATGGGGGAGTGGAGCAGGGGGCTGACTCTGATCAACGCAACCATCCCAAGGTTCCCCAGGATAGTAGCAAGGTAGGTGAGCAGGAACAGCAGGAACTGGGCAACCTGAGTTACCGGGTCCTCAGTGAATCCCACCAAGCTGAACTCAGTTACTTGGGTGCAATTGCTTCCTGGCATTCCTTCAAAGTGTGTTGTCTGTGTGAACTCCTTGCTGGAGGTTTCTTCCAGCTGGAAAACCCTCTTTGCAGTGGGATCTGCTTGGAGACAATCCTACAAGATCTGAAATGAGAGTTTAGGCACAGATTGATTAGCCAGTGGTGGGCAGAAGTCATGGCACAGGTAGGGAAAAGCTGTAGGTTACACAACCCTGAGGAGCTTTACTTTGGTGCTGCCTTTAATCCCGTGTGTTGAGTCTGGAACTTTGAAATCATCCAGCACAACCTGAAACACGGAGAAACTCAATAAAAGCTGTAAAAGACAGCACAGAATTAATTATTCATCCTTGTGTTGGCACCTGCCAACCACCTGCTTTGTCTGTCTTCTCCATAGAATCCTGGAAAGGTTTGGGTTGGAAGAGATCTTGAAGACCATCTTATTCCACCCCCTTGCCATGGGCAGGGACACCTTCCACTAGACCAGATTGTTCCAAGCCCCATCCAACGTGGCCTTGAACACTTCCAGAGAAAGGGCATCCAAAACTTCCTGACTATGAAGTCTCCCCTCCCTCCTAATGCACTGGTTTGGCTCTAAAAGAGTTTCCCAGCTCTTTACCCTGTTTCTGGAGTCTTCAAACAAAAAACGTAACACCCAAAGCTGAGCAATCTCCTCCTGAAAATATTTCTTTTGGGGGAAAAAAAAAATTTAAATCACCTTTTGGACGTGCCTTATATCAGCAATGGTGAGAACTGTAAGTGTTCCTTACAGGAAAGCTTCCAGTCCTCATCCAGGAGTCCTTTGTGGTCAGTGAGGAGAAGACTCCCGAGAAGACTCCCGAGCAAGTGTTCCAATGGGGTGTCCTCACCACGCACCTGCTGCAGATCACCCAGAGTATGATGAGCCCAGGAGCCTCCAGGTGGGAACTGAGATGAAAATTGAAGCTTTGCAAGAGAAAATGACAGGAGATGGGTGGCTTGGCATGTGCTGTCCTTGCTCATGGTTCTCCAGAATAATCCTCCCCTACATCTCTGCACTCTGCCTGCTTCCCTCATGATGCTCTTCAAGGTGGATATTAAGGTACTCTGCAGGTGCGTTTAAAAACATACCACCATCAGCAAAGACTTTTTTCCATGTACTTTGGGGATCTGGGGACTCCTGGAGCCCCAGGAGGGTGACAAAGCCCAAAGTAGGTTGTTATCTCTTCTCTGAGCTTCTGAGTTTGGAAGTGATTACTCAGAGGAGATGATCTCACCTTGAGTGAGCCACAGGGCTTTAGGGACTCCTCAGAGCAACCACAGAGCAAAACCTTATCTGTTGTGTCAATTTTTTGAGCATTTCAGAGATTTTCAGCTCTACAAGTGCCATGGCTGGCATTATCACACCAGGGAGCTGACGGGGACCTCGCTGGTGGGCCGCAGTCCCATGGGAGCTGGTATCCATCAGCAGTTCCAGTCACCAGAGATGATGAACCACCTCTCTATCCATTGTAAATTCCTTATACTAAACCACAGCTCAGCTGTCCCATCCCTGGAAGTGTTCAAGATCAGGTTGGAGCAACCTGGTCTAGTGGAAGGTGCCCCAGCCCATGGCAGGGAGGCAGAACAAGATGAGCTTTAAGGTCTTTTCCAAACCAAACCATTCCAGGATTCTATTAAGATTGGCTACAAGAATACAGGAGAATCACAGAATATGCTGAGTTGGAAGGGATCCGCAAGGATCATCAAGTCCAACTCTCAGCCCTGCACAGGACTATCTGCAAGAGTCACACCACGTGCCCAAGAGCATTGTTCAAATGCCTCTTGAACTGTGTCTCGCTGGTGCTGTGCCCACTGTCCTGGGGATCCAGTCCCAGTGCCCAGCCACCCTCTGGGTGAAGAATTTTTTCCTGATTATCCAACCTAAACGTTCCCTGACACAGCTTCAGGCTGTTCCCTTAGGTCCTGTCCCTGGTCACCACAGAGAGGAGATCAGTGTCTGTCCTCTCTCTCTTCCCCTCATGAGGAAGTTGTAACTCCCATGAGGTCTCCCCTCAGTCTCCTCCAGGCTCAACAGACCAAGTACCCTCAGCTGCTCCTCATACGGCTTCCCCTCAAGGCCCTTCACCATCTTTGTTGTCCTCTTTTGGACACTCTCTAATAGTTTAATGTCTTTCTTATATTGTGGTGCCCAGAGCTGCCCCCAGGACTCAAGGTCAGTCCACCCCTGTGGGTTGCCTTGTCATAAAAGGAAATCAGGTTTGATAAGCAGGACTTTCCCCTCATGAGGCCATACTGGCTGTAACTGATGACTGCGTTGTCCTCCAAGTGTTTTTCAATACCTCCCAGAATCACCTTCTCCATAACTTTCCCAGGCCCTGAAGTGAGACTGACGGGCCTGTAGTTTCCAGGGTCCTCCTTCCTGCCCTTCTTGAAAATTGGAACAACTTCCAGTCAGCTGGAACCTCTCCGGATTCCCAAGACTGCTCACAAAATTGAGAGAGGTTTTCTGATGATGTCAGCAGCTCTTTGAGGATTCTTGGATGAATCCCATCAGGCCCCATGGATTTGTAGGGATCCAGCTGGAGCAGCAGATCCCACACAATTTCAAGCCTGTCTTGTTACTAGATGTTCTACCCACTACCCTTTCAGCATAAGACAAAGATCCCACTTCTTTACTAGATCCAAACACAATGGGACCAGCTGCCTTTTACTGATGGGGGAAAGAAAATGCCCAGTTTACAGAAACAGTGCAGAAAAATCAACAAAGACCATGCCTTTGGAATTGGGAATTGACATTCCCCTGAGCAGGAATAGGGGCTGCAATGCCCCAGGCTCCGAGTGTGGTTCCGAACAGAAGCAAAGGTCCAAGCTGAAAGATTGGATTTCAGGTTTACTTTGCCTGTGATGGGAGCAGCCACTGGACTGGGAATGGTTCCACCTGACATGCAGCAGATCCCAAATGGAATAATAAACCAACATTGATGTTTTCAAACTCTGGGTGACACCAACTTCAAAACTTCAATCTCCTGGCCTTCAGGGCTCCCTAGAAAAATAAATACTTGAGATAAGAACATGGGCAGTTAAACATGTCCTCGAGCAGACACACAGGCTGGTCCCACAGCCTCATGGCTCTGTCAGACACTGATCACACCTGAAGTTTCCCTCTAGGATAACCAGTTACACTGGGTACATTTACATTCCACCTTGCACACCTCACCAATTGCCGTGGCACAGTCAGAAGGCATTTACTCAGCCGAAGGGAGGCAGATAGTACAAGAGATTTCTGCAGCTGTGAAGTTCAGGAAGTCAGACCAACCCACAGGTGTCCCAACTAAGGGATGGGGGAATCCTTTAACCTCTGCAGGCAGCAAGGTATAGTTTTTGGTTTAACATTTCCTGGTTGGGCTGCAGTTACATCTGTCCTTCAGAGTGAGAGAAATATAGATGGAAATATGAAGCTGTAAAGCCAGGCTGTATGGAAAAATCAAATACAGTCTGGCTAAGGTACAGTCTGCAGCCTCCCACTGGGCTGGAAACATCCCAATGCACTGGGGAAAGGAAGGGATGCAGAATTAAATGCTCCTTTGACACCATGGCATGTCAAAGCCTTGTCCAGAGGCTGGAATATAGTTTACAGAACTTTGCAAGAGATTCTCCTTTTTTCTTCGTTATTCCAAGCAATGCCAAGCAGAGAGATGGCCATGGACCAGGGGTGAACATCCTCATTGCTCCCACCCTCCAAACACGGAGGGATGTCCCCTACCCAGGCAAGTGATGTTATTTCCAGTACTGATCTTTCAAAGATTCGTGTTCCCGGTGACATTCTGTGCTTCCAGCCTGGGATATCCTGACTGCCAATGCCATTCTGAGAAGTCCAGCAAAAGCCTGGATTCTCCCTGTGCTGCCCCATCCCCACGCCAACAACCCAAGCAGTCTCTTCCTCTTCTAAACATGCTTTTGTCATGAATATTTCAACTGATCCATTAAAAAAGCAGGAACCAGTCCCACTAGAAAAACAGTCTCCCACTCCCCAACATATCAGACCCATTGCTTCATGGAATTATGGAGAAAACAACACAGGTTTTTCTCAGGGAAACAGGGCAAAAACAACGAAAAGGCTGAATCATTTTTTAGATCTTTCATCTGCAAAATCATCTAAAAGACAGTTACTTCTGGCCAGCACAGAGATCCATGGATTCACTGGCTTCTGCCTTGAAAAACACAACTGCATGACCTAGGTTTCCACCACAACTTGGGAATATTGTGTTAGCATTCCTTGTATGACATCAATACTCAATTCCCAGGTGTGGGCAGCGCATTGAAATCAGTGTTCCCTGGGCTGGAAATTACCCTTGAAAATGACAGAGCTGCCAAGGAACACTCAGCTTTGTGGTATCTACAAATGCACCTTTTTTCTTAGGAAAATTTCTTTTCACTTCAATTGAATTTTGCCCTTCAGCTCAGAGGGCAGAGTCTGCTGGAAATCTTTCAGGAGGATACACTATTATTTAATACACTATCAATCAGATCAAACTAAGACAAGAAAAGCTTGATTAGAAGTGTCTGCTTTGCCACCTTTCCACACCCAGGATGGCAATGCCCAGTCTCTGGGTGGCCGGAGGCTGGCATTGGCTGTGTGGGGACCATCCATCCCTGTGCCTGCATCAAATTATCTTTGTCACATGTTCCACCGGGGATTTTCTGTAAAACATATTTTCCTATTCAGATTCATTTCTAAGCTGTTAAGAAGATACTTCCTTGCCTTTGAACACAGTACCCTAGAGCTCAAACAGCCATTTAGAACAGAAAACACACATGAGATGGACAAAAGCACCAAATCTTGGACTCAGGACACAAAGCTGCAAGTGCAAAACCATTCCATCTCACAACAGAACTGAGATTGGAAAAAAGGAAATTAAAATAAAATTAAATATCCTTTTTCCTAGTTAGTAAAAAAATCCTTCAAGAACATCAAAAACAAACAAAGGAACCTCAGTCTCTGCTGAATTTTGTTTGATGTTCATGAGCCTCCCAGACAGGAGATGTCTGAGGTGAGGTCTCACACACCATTTCCAACCCCTCTGTCCCTGCGAGTTCCCTCCCCCTCAGGTACCATTGCTCTGCCTGGGGCTGTGAGGGTTTAACTCCTGCTGGAGGCAGAGAGAATATGGGACTGAAAGAATCACTGAAGGTTGATATCAGCACCCACAGACACCCCCACATCCCCTCCTCCCGCCGGGACAGCGTCTCCTGGGCCCTGCCCCCGTCACCCACCACCAGTGGAGCCAGGCTGGGCTGGGCTG
>VZRV01006487.1:0-10404 GCA_013398115.1 Falcunculus frontatus | reverse complement strand
GCTGGGCTGGGCTGAGCTGGGCTGGGCTGGGCTGAGCTGGGCTGGGCAGGGCAGGGCTGGGCTGGGCTGGGCTGAGCTGAGCTGAGCTGAGCTGAACTCGGGTTACGCTCCTGACACCTGTCCCGGGCAGCAGCAGCACAGCCCCACTGCCTGGCCCAGGGCTCAGCAGCTGAAGCAGCAGCCACTTCCAAAGGGCATCTCCCACTGCTCCTTTTAACCCTCTCCTTGCCCCCGGACACTGCTGCAGCTCATGGGTGGTCACAGGGCTAAAAACTCCTGGCAGACAAGTCCAGAAAAGCCCAAAACAGCCCTCAGAGGAGCTCGAAGCAAAACCAGAGCCCGGATAGGAGAGGGAAGCCTGGACAGCTCCTGTGTTCCGCCAGCTGCAGGCACCATCCTCGCTTCTGGCAGCCGAGTCACAGCCCTGCCCATCCCCAAAGGAACTCATCATCATCCCTTCTTTGATACAGTCAGGCTTCAGATGTAGGGATCTGGGAATCCCAGGCACGGAAACCACGAAGCCAACCAGGGCTCAGTGCCTGTGAGCTACAGAGACGGAAAATACAAACGCTATAAGGTTTTGGCACTCTGGACATCCTGAGGGTGTCATCACAACTATCCTTTCACCAACACTTCCCTGAGCAGGGAATTCGTACATTTCCCAACGTTGACTTCCACAGGAGCTTTAATAAGTTATTTTAAAAGGGAGCCCGGGCAGGTACGCGCTGAGGGCTCGGGGGGCACTGCGGGGCGCGCAACCCTCTCCTGTTGCCGCTCCTGCGGCCAGAGGGATCGGCGGTGGGAGGAGGGGGGGGAACCGAATTCTGCTGAGTTTTCTAACGCCCCTGGTGCATTGCTGTGCTGTCACCTCGTTCTGATTTAAACCAGACGGGCCCGGCGGTGCCGGCCGGGGCTCTCCCGGGGGTCGCGCACGGACACGGCCCGGGCGCCCCCTCCCAGGCGAGCCCCGCGGCAGCGCCCCCTGGCGGCGGGCGGTCGGTACTGCAAACCCACCTGCGGCTCCCGGGCGGGGGCGGGGCCCGGGGCCCGCTGTCCAATCAGCGCTGCCGGCACCTCGGTGCATCGGCCAATCGCGAGCCGGGAAAGGGTTTATAAAGGCCGGAGACTGAAACGAGCCGTTGTTTAAGGGTTCGCATTTCGTCGTAGCTCTCCTGGGTTGTTTTAGAGTAGTTAAAATATGTTTTAATGCACTTCTTTAAACTACATTGCAATTAAAATTATGTTTAAGCATGTGGTATGCTGGAGAGCAAGCGTTAGGTGGCCCCAGTTGAAGCCGTGTTGGGGCTGACTGGCTGTTGCTCTCTGCATCTCCTCGGGTGTGCCTCAGAGTTCCAAAGTCTTTTTCTGTGAAGAGTTAAGAGGTAATGGTTGCTCTAATTTTGCTTTTTTTCTGAGCTTTTTGGGGCTGAAATAGTGCTTTGTGTCAGTTTCTATCCTTGGTTGGGGTTTCCCATGGTTCTGGTGAAGTGCAGAGGCTTTTGCTCTCTGCTGGGACAGATAATTGCTTTGGGAAGTTCCTTTATAAATAAGAATTATGTCAAGTCTTGGAGTTTCTGAGTTAAGACTATGCCTTGTACTCCCAGTGTGGAACTGGGGTGCATTGGGCAGGGAATGGGAGGTACAGAGTTTTTTCTGCCTGAACTTCTCCAACCAGTAACTTTTTGTTGTGTGTGTGGTTCTGGGTGCAGTCAGTTTTTGGGACAGGAGCTGGGAAGCTCTGTTCCCTTTCCAGGTGGTGTTGCTGCACCCCTTGGAATTATTGTTTCTTCCTTTATTGCTCTTTCCCAATAATATTATGATTATTTTTGTAAATTCCTACTCCATTTCTTCCATAGCCCTTTGGTTCCCAGAGGTGGTGCTCTAGGAAAGCCCCTGCAGCCTGGGCAGGTGCTTTTGGCTCCAGACACATTCCCAGTCCCTGGGAGCAGCAGGACCTGTGCTGTCCCCAGCAGGTCAGGCAGATGTGCCTTTCCTTCCTTTCCTGCTGCACTTTGGGGTTTCGAGGGCTCTCTGGGGGTCTGAGGGAGAAGTTCTTTGACATTCCAGGGTAGAATAAGCCCTGGTCCCACTAAAAGCAGGAGGAATAATTTTATCCTTGCTTTTGGATACACATTTTGTGTTTTCTTTCTGTTGCTGACACCGTGTGGGGAAGCAGCGGCTCTCAACCTTTTCAGTGCTGCTCCCTGGAATAGTTTTTATTTGTAAAACAATGAATTCCCTGCTGGAATCCCACTCGCAGCCCCCCAGATCAATGTGCAGTTTAAGGTCTTACGCAATGGCCAGGTAAATTTCCTGTCTCTAGAGATGGAAAATGGGGGAAAACTCAGACTGGATTGGAGCCAGAATCCAGACTGGGGAAAGTGAGGCAGCGCGCTTGGCCCAGGCTGCGGTTGGTACAGGGGGTGTTCCCTGTTGGATGACACCCGTGTGGAGCAGATCCTTCTCTTCCTTTGTCCACAGTCCAATGGCAAAGGATTGAATAACTCTCAAGTGAGGCCTGGAATGAAAATGGTTCTGTTAAAATTAGGCAAGGAATGCAGTAAGAAAAAATGGACAGCCTTTTTATGCATGAAAAAAGTAGGGAAATTATGTTGAAAAGGGGCACTTCTATTTGATGCTACCTCTCATTTTTTATGGATAAAACCCTCTAGTGAGCAATCAGAACAGAAATGTGGAAACCGGGAGCCTTTGACTTCTGCAGTGGACTTAACTTCCATTTTCTCCTCTCTTTCAGGACAGGAAAACCCACTTAACTCGTCCCATGTTTGAGCAGCCAAACCCAATGGGCTCCAGCCCCACTGGCCTGCACTGAAGGGCCCCTGGTCCTGCCCATGGTGTGGGGTAAGTCCCCAGCTGTCCACAGAGTATCGGAAATCCAGAGGGATCTGCCCTGGTTTCAGGCTGTCCTTGCCCTGCCTCCTGCAGTTCCCTGAGATAGAGAGAGCCGTGTCCAAAGGGCCTTTGCCACCTTGTCAGGAATGTGGCAGCAGCCCCAGGAGCAGGTTGGAGGTGAGAAGTGGGGCTGTGTTTGAGACTGATCGGGTCAGGTCAGTGTTTACCTGTGGGGGGGTTTGGCCCCACACACTGAGTCGAAGCAGGATCAGGGTGACAGATGCTGCATTTTGTGCACCCCAAGAGTTTCTGTCCCCCCTGGAGATTTCCCGCAGGGATGTGGCAGCGCAGGGAGCAGAATTAAACCTGCACCTCCCGTGGCCATTGCTGGCCTTTGTCTCTCTGTTGTGCCATCAGACTGTGGGAGTTTGCTGCTGCCACCCCACCTGGGGGCTGTGCTCTCCTGGCAGCCCTTCCCAGCCCCACACCCGAGCTCCAGTGCTGCCTCTGTGCTGTGCTGGGAGCCTTTACTGGGAATGTGCCTCATCCCTGGGAGTATCCTTTTGTTCCTGCGCTTCCTTTTGTTCCTTGTCAGCTTCAGAGTTTGGTTGTAAAAGTCACTGAAAGGAAGAAGGGCAAGGAGGTTTGTCAGAGTGGTGCTGTCAGACCCCACCTGACAGTCTGTGCTGTGTGGTGGAGGCTGTTGTGTGTTTGCCCCGCAGGGAGTGAATGTCCCCTTCCCAACTCAGCCCAGAAGGTCCCAAGGGCTCTTACAGGAATATTGATCCTTTACTTCCCTTTGTGATAACTTAATCTCCACCCTTCCACGAGCAGTTCCTTGATTTCTCCTGGAGAAAACCTCGGGGCAGAGGCAGTTTTCAAAGGAGCCCAGAGCTGTGTTTGGAGCAGAGAATGCCAAGAGCTGTGTCTGCCTGTGCTGCCCCAGCCTGGCACTATCCACATGGAACAGACTGGGCAAATGGGATTAGATGGAGCAAAATCCTTTCATGGAAGAGGTGCTTCCTNCTGTGCAGATCAGGCGTGGGGCAGGAAGTGAACTTTGGAAATGAGCTGCTCTGCCCCCAGCAAGCCTCGCTCACATCAGCATGAATGATGTGCCCTGTGCCCACCGCTCACCATTCACCCGGCCACAATCGAGAGCAAAGGTTGGTTTGGGTCTGAGAGCTTGACATAAGTTTGAAACAAAATAAATCACCTTTTTATTCTTCTTTTTTTCTTTCTTTCAGATGCTGGAATTGCCTCTGTGGATGTGTGCTGAGCTTTTGCTGCAGGGGACTGTCAGGCCTGAGTGGTTGTGAGTTTGTGTTCTTCTCACTGGGGAAGTGGAAATTCAAGGGGAGCAAAGAGGCATTTTTGAGGGAAAAGCTGAGGTGGTGTTTAGGGGAGAGAATGCACATTTTTGGGGTAGAAAAGAGTTAATCTATTGTACAGGAAGGAAAAATTTGAGGGTAAAATTATGGGAGGGTAAAATTATGTAATCTGTAGGGAACAGAATGAATATTTTGGAGTAAAAATTAGGTACTCAGTAGTAGACAAGTAAAGAAAATTTTGGAGGCAAAACTCGACAAAATCTCTTGAGTAGAGAATGAACACTTTGAGGGGAAAGATGAGGTGATGAATAGTGGGCATGTAGGGAAAATTTTGGGGCTAAATCTGAGATAATCTCTAGGGTAGAGCATGAACATATTGAGGTAACATGAGGGATCAGTTGTGGGCGGGTGTTGAGGCTGACAGCTGGTTTAAAAGTTTTACAGATCTTAATTTGGCCATGGTTAACGTCTATTCGTGAGAAAAGCCCGTGAGAAGAGAATAATCAGTTTTACCCGTGAAACTGTAGTATCAACAGAAGTACGGAATCTAAACGATAGAAGGAGAAAAACAGCAACATATCTGCACCTGTTATTTTTCTGCATGCTTGAATGCTTATGCCGTAGGTGACCAATAGTATTATTTTGTAGTTAAATAATAGCCAACAAATCCATTGCTGTAATTTAGCAGCCAATGAATATGTAACACAAAAGATGACAGAAGAAAGTCTGTAAAGCGAGACTGCTCTTGGAATAAAACTGCTTTTGCCCTTGTTCGAGGCACAGACTGTTTGTGCATGTGGCCGCCCCGACAGCAACACGTGGTGCCCCGTGCGAGCTCCTGCACGACTGAAGGCCGCGGGGATAGCGGAGGGGACGGAGCTCTGTAGCTCGGAGAGCACCGTGGAGAGGTGCCAAGTGCCGGGACGACAGAATACTGCAGGTGAGCTGCAGAGGACAGTGGAAGCTCTTCCCGCGTTCCCCGCGCTCGTAGGGCCGTTCCCCAGCACGTGATTCTTCTGGGCGTTCTTTCTGTTGTACTTGCTCAGGTGGGCTTGGCACAGCGGGGCTTCGCAGCTCAGGTACATCTTCGCTGCTGGTTGTGGCTCTTGGAGGCAGGAATCACACAGGATCACCTTGTCTTGCCTGATGCAGTCCCTGCAGAAGCTGTGGCTGCAGCCCAAGAACACGGAGTCTTACTGAATATCCAGACTCGCCATTCTTTATAATTTCTCCAGCGAATCCATGTTGCTGCTATTTCAGTTGCACATCGGTTATTTGCTTGTATATTGTTCATTGATGTATAACTGCTGTGTGGCAGATTTTGGTAACTTTCTTGTACTGATGAAATTGAAATGAGTTACATTCTCCTGTATTTGACACCTCTTAAGGGACACTCTACTCCGACTTCAGTTTTGTTAAATTTAAGGTGATGTTAACATTAAGCACTGCTAAGTGCAAGCTTGTAAAGTTTAAATGATACTAAAGCTAAGTTCTGTTAAGCTTAATTGTTGTTAGATTTAAGTGATGTCAGGTTTAAGTTCTATTAACTTGAAGCTCTCTTGCATTTAAGTCCTGTTAGGCTTACGTTCTGCTGAGGTTAAATTTTGGTAAGTGTAAGTGCTGTTAAGTTTCAAGTTTAAGTGTGCTCAGTTTAAGTTCTGTTATTTTAATTTCTGTTAAGTTTAAGTTATATCCAGATTAATTTCTGTTCAGTCTCAGTGATGTTAATTTTCAGTTCTGTTCAGTTTACTTTCTGTTTAGGTCACGTTAAGCTGAGTATGAGTGAAGTCAAGTTTAACTTCTATTGACACATGTTCATTTAAATTATATGATGCAGTTCTTTTGTCACAGATATAGAAACTGAACCGATTGAGACACTTATGATGAAGAATTGGTAAGCAACTGTTTAAGAACATAAGATAATAAGTTGTGAAAATATGTGAAGATTCGGCTCATTAGATACTTAAATTCATTGAAAATTCTATGGGTACAAATGTTCTGCATTGGTCAATTAAGATGATTATTCACAACAATCTTTGCTGTTCTTTCACAGGTAGCACAGAAGAATGACAGTTTGAAGTTATGAATATTATTAATTGTAAGCTGTTTAATACTTTCTTGCTTGCTTTTATTTTGCTTTATTATCATGTGTGCATAGACCTGTGGACAAATATACTCTCGATTCTTAGGATAAGTTACTGTTGCTGTATTACCGATTCTGAACGTGTTCCTAATGTCATAGCCTGAATTCACTGCCAGTGTATAAAGGGCATTATCTAGAAGATATTATTTGATGTTATACGTATGCATTTCCTTGGTTGTTTGCAGTTTGTTTATGGTACCATTGACTACTTAGCTAAGGATAAATGACAAAGCCGGCTGTTTCATAGATTTTCACATACTGTTGTACAGTTATTTGCAAGACATATATCACTTTAAGAGACTTTCCCAACTGCTATTAATAGAGGCTTGTTTCTAGGATATGTCAGTGGAACCCTTCCAGTTAAGGCCTTAGCTCTGGCCAAGCCATGGCCCTACCTGGTTGGGAGGCGTGCCAACAGACCCAGGTGTTTCTGCACTAAAATGCAATTGAGTCACTTTGACTTGCTGATTCAGACTTATGAAAGCTGGACCCCCTCTTGAGGTAAACTTGGAAGCCTTGCCTGGGAATGGTTCTCCAGGTCCTCAGTGTGAAACAGGGCACGCCAGCTGCTGCAGACTCTGGGTCTGCAGTATTTAGTATTTAGGCAATTGAGGCTGTGTTCTTCTAAATCACTGTCCTTTTACCATGTGTTACTGCTCACATACATTATCTTGCTTATTTTGCTCAGTGTGAGTTCGCTGTTTCATTACATGTATTTCCTTGCTTTTATGTTGCCTTCACGTTCATAGTGACAGGTGCACGTGTTATCACAAAAACTGAAGGGGGAATATGACTCCCCAGGAATATTTATTTGACTCCCCAGAAATATTTAAACAATGCAATATTTACACCAAAGTTTTTGCAGGCAGATCATCAGTTTTGATCCCCAGCAGAATAATATCGACCTGAAGATTTTGTGTGGGTGGAACCAATTTCTAAAAAGGTTTTATGTAAGGATCCACCATTGGGTGCACAAGGACAAGACCCGGTTGATTTACTAACCCAGGAGAAAAGGTACACATGTGTTTTATTGCCAACAGGTCTAAAGTGATTACCTGCTCGACTGGATGAACATCGATCGCCTCTGAGGAGACAAGGCTCAAGAGGAGGATTCTTGCGGGGATTTGTTCTATTTTGGCCTTGTGACAATTTCATGCAGGTGGAGTCTGGGGGAGACCCTTTTTACTGATGTTGTTTCTTTTTCATGCATCTTAATATCCATAGCCTTGTAACAACTTCGTACATTGAGCGCCTCTGAGGAAACGAGGCCCAGCGAGAGGAAGAATGACCTAATCACCATCCAGCCCTCATGGCCAAGGCAGGAGCAGGGGTAGGACTGCCAGGAACGTGGCTGTAACCTGAAAGCTTAGAGGCAGCCTGCCAACTGCCTCGTGTCCTACTGCACCTACCATCGTGCTGTTGTGTTCCTGCTGACCTTCTTCAGCTATTCCCTGTTCCATGCTTCCAGAAAGACATTCGGTAATGTTAAAAGTCAGCATTTTCCAGCTAATGGACTCTCTCTTGCTGAAACAGCATGGCCCTTGAGCTCCAGCCATGTGAGCTTTGGAGCAGTAGCCATTTACTTCCAAGTGCAGAAGAAGCAGCTCTCTTTCCCTCTCTGGGGACATTGGACACTATTTTTTGTTTTCCTATGCTGCAGGTCTCTTTATCAGGGCATGGTTATAAAGACTTTGATGTTATGTGCTGTATGAATCTTCCTGACCATTCCAAATCAGTGTTTACTAATATCCAAGAATTACAAATGAGTGTTTCAAAGTTAAGGGAAGAGGATGACTCCAGTTGGTTTGATACTTTGGTAACTGGCAAATTGCTAAATGGGTCAAAGACCTCCTGAAGGTGGGATGTTCAATTATAATTGTCATCCTTTTCATTTTAGTCCTTGTGCCATGTTTGTTGTCCTTTCTGCAAAGGGCCCTGCAGAGGACAATAAAGGCTGCCTTTGTTGTTGAAAAAACAAAAGGGGGAATTGTTGAGGCTGACAGCTGGTTTAAAAGTTTTACAGATCTTAATTTGGCCATGGTTAACGTCTATTCGTGAAAAAAGCCCATGAGAAGAGAATAATCAGTTTTACCTGTGAAACTGTAGTATCAACAGAAGTACAGAATCTAAACGATAGAAGGAGAAAAACAGCAACATATCTGCACCTGTTATCACTAGTAGACAAATGGAAAATTTGGGGGGTAGATCTTGAGAAAAGCTACAAGGTAGAAAATAAATATATTGAAAGAAGAATGAGGGAATCAGTAGTGGGCAGGTAGGGGAATTTTAGGGTGTAGAACTTGAAGTAATCTAAAGGTTGAGAATGAATATTTTGAGGTAAAAATGAGGTAATAAGTTGTGGACAGTTAAGGGAAATTTTGGAGGTTAAACTTCAGGTAATCTCTAGGGAGTGTGAACCCTGACATAAACTGAGGCAGTCACTGGGGCTAGGGCAAGGGAATCTTGGGGGTAAAAATTGAGGAAATCTGCAGGGCAGAGAATGAATACATGGAGGTAGAAATGAGGTGATCAGTAGTGAACATTAGGCAGAATTTGGGGGGCAAACCCTGAGGTAATGTAGAGGTTTGAGAGCAAACCAGTGAGAGACTCCAAGTCAGAAATACAATTTAATAGGGAAAAGTAAAAATAAATGCAATAGTACGAAGAAGGAAAGAAACAACACTGACAGAGTCAGAATACAACCCGGCACCCTGTCGGTCAGGATGTTGGTAACAGTCCAGATGAAGTGGTCCTGTTGAAGCAGTGATCCTGTAGAAAAGAGTCTGGTCTTCGCCTGAAGGTCCAGTGGTGTAGCTCTAGTCTTCCGGGAATCCCTTAGGTAAGGGCTATCTGTGCTATTCCAAACCTCTGATTATATACAGATGGGAACTCTCAGCTCCTCCTCCTGGGCGGAGCCTCTCACAATGGGATGGTGAGTCACGAGGCAAGGCATTGATGGGCCCATTAACAGGAGATAGCCCCCAGAGGGAGTTATCAAGGGTGAGTCATGGTAGCAGATAACAAACACTGCCCCAC
This sequence comes from Falcunculus frontatus, assembly GCA_013398115.1. NCBI lineage: Eukaryota > Metazoa > Chordata > Aves > Passeriformes > Falcunculus > Falcunculus frontatus. The sequence goes on along the minus strand of VZRV01006487.1, from coordinate 1,041 downwards.
CTTTTTATGAAGATGGTGCTAGAATACATGCTTTTGGTTACATCTTATATTGTAACCTAGGACAGGTAATTATGTAGGAACAATAAGTGGTTTTGAGAAAAAATCTGACATAATTTGTAGGGGACAGAATGAACATTTTGGGGATAAGACAGACATAACCTGTGTGGTTTTGGTTTTAAAAATCTAGGTAATATATAGGGGACAAAATAGACATTTTGGTCATAAAATCTGAGTTAATCTGTAGAAGAAAGAAAGAATGAATATTTTGAGGTAAAAAGGAGGTAATCAGTATTGGGCAGGGAGGAAGAATGTAGGAGGTAAAATGTGAGGATATCTCTAGAAGAGAGCAGGAACATCCTGAAGTAAACTGAGGGAATTGCTTATGGACAGGTGGGTAAATTTGGAGGGGTAAAACTTGAGGGAATCTCCACAGTAGATGATGAATATTTTGAGGTAAAAATTAGGTACTCAGTGGTGGCCAGGTAGGGAAAATTTGCAGGGGTAAAACCTGAGGTGATCTGTAGCAGAGAGAATGCACTTCATGGGGTGAAGTGAGGTAATTGGTTATGGACAGGTAGGGAAATTTTTGGGGTAAAGCTTGTGGTAATCTCCAGAGTAGAGAATGCTTTCTTTCGTAAAAAATGAGGAAATCAGAAGCGGACAAACCAGGAATGTTTGAGGGGGGAATGTGAAATAATCCCCAGGGAAGAGAATGAACATGATGAGGTAAACTGAGGTAATCACTTGTGGACAGGTAATGAAAATTTTGGGTGTAGAAATTGATATTTTCTCCAGGATGGAGAATTAATATTTTGAGGTAAAAATGAGAACTAGTAGTGGACAGGTAGCAAAGACCTTGGGGTAAAACTTGAAATAATCTGTAGAACTGTTTTGGAGAAAAACTCTGATATAATTTGTAAGGGAGAGAATGAACATTTTAGCAGATAAGACAAAACCTGTCTGATTTTTGGTTTTAAAAATTAGTTCATATATGGAGGACAAACTGCTGGTTGCTGGAATTTAGATAATTCCATACATTTG
>VZRV01006486.1:400084-431850 GCA_013398115.1 Falcunculus frontatus | reverse complement strand
GGAGTCAGATTTGGGTCTGTACCCCTGATTCCCAGAGCTCTTCAATAAAAGCACCTGCATATAATCATACTGTGATTATGTGTTTCTATGCTAACAATTGGGACCCTCGGAAGGGTGGTATGTTTCTACCTAATCCCAGTCACTCTCCCTGTCCCTCACACACACACCTACCTACTTTTCTCTTTTTCTTTCTTTCTTTCTTTCTTTCTTTCTTTCTTTCTTTCTTTCTCTCTTTCTCTCTTTCTCTCTTTCTCTCTTTCTCTCTTTCTCTCTTTCTTTCTCTCTTTCTTTCTTTCTCTCTTTCTTTCTTTCTCTCTTTCTTTCTTTCTCTCTCTTTCTCTCCTTCTTTCTCTCCTTCTCTCTTTCTCTCTCTCTCTCTCTCTTTCTCTCTCTATTTCTCTCTTTCTCTCTCTTGTTCTTTCTTTCTCTTTGCCTCTTTTACTAATAAATAAAATACATCAATTTTTTTTTTTGCATCGACATCTAACCTCATTTGGTTTTAATCAGGTTTTGGGGTATATTTTGAACCTTTCTGGGTTTGATCTGTTTTATTCACAGACTTAGTTTTCTTTCCTCTTCTGTGTTTAGACCAGTTCATAACACCTTCTCTGTAGGCAGGCAGTAACCTGAGGGCAACCAGTGTCTGCTGTTCAGAACCATGTTCGTATTAGTGGCTACATGTCTTGTAGTAAATATTTTGGGTCCTGCTTTGTTTCAACGCCCTTAAAAGGAAAGATCAGCTGTATAAGGATAAAAATACTATCCAAAACTGTAATCAGTAATAGTAGTCTCAGGGGACACTATAAATACCTATGGCTTAATAAGTGGCTGAACTTCAAACTACTATGGAGAAGGAAGAGGCCAGAACAAAGCTTGTGCTTCAGGTATCTCACTTTGTAATACATCCTAAAGAGATGTTTGTAGTTTTCCCTGTGGTGTTGAGTCTGGTCAGTGTCTGCAGAAAGATACTGAGCTGCAGTTTTAGTGAGAATGACAATTTTAGTGATACTGCAAACCAAAGAGACCCATCATTTCCCAGAAGAAAAAAAAAAGGAGGAATTGTCCAGCATGTCTTCTCTTTTGGGAATGGGGATGACACAAAATAAGTAACTATTTAGCTCACAAAACTGGAAGGATCTCTTTCTCTGTATTATTGCTCTAATGTAGGAACCAGTGAATGTGGATTGTTACTTGATACTTCATTTCAGTGCAAACCTGAAGAGTTCAAATCCACAACAAATTGAGCTCTAAGTACTTCCTCTGGACAGAGTTGGCTGCTGTTCCCAGAAACCTCTTCCTTCTCTTCTCTCATCATTATTGGACTTGCTTTCACTGTGTCAGTCCATGAGATGAAGGAAAATGTGTGGCCAGAGACCAGAAGACTCTTAGGTTTTACAAGGCTCCTTGGCATCAGTTCCAGCTCCCAAGTTATTGCTTTTCACTCCTTAAGTAATATGAAAAGTCAGTCCAAAAAGGCCAAGGGAGAGTCAAGTCAACCTCTGAACTTTCAAAAACAGGCCATTTGTCTAAGTATTTAGAAATGAGCACTGAAGCAGACAATCACTTACTGAGAACAGGTAACCAATAATTTTATTTCATAGAATCATGGCACCATAGAAGAGTTTTGGTTGGAAGGGATCTTAAAGTTCATCTTGTTCCACCCCCTGCCATGGGCAGGGACACCTTCCACTAGACTACATTGCTCCAAGCTCCCTCCAACCTGGCCTTGAACACTTCCAGGGATGGGGCAGCCACAGCTTCTCTGGGCAACCTGTGCCAGGGCCTCATCACCCTCACAGCCTATAATTTCTTCCTAATCTCTAATTTAAATCTACCCTCCTTCAATTTAAAGCCATTCCCTCTCATCCTATCACTGCACACCCTTGTAACAAGTCCATCTCTAGGCTTCTTGTATTCCAGTAAAACCAATTATTACAATCTTTGAATCCCTTTCAGTGCCGCCATTTCCCAGAATAGCTGAAGTGCTCAGAAATCTGAAATGATATGAAAGAAGACATTTTAATGGCACCTGATTTTAACGGCACTGTCCATAAACACACAGCTAGGGGCAGGAGGGTGCAAATTAACCAGCTGAAACCTGAGGCATCCATCACCAGCCTCATTATAAAATCTGGATACATTTGCCAGTGACAGATGCTCTCCCTTCTGGTTTTCCTTGCACATCCCTATTTGTTCTGAACACATTCAGATTAACACAAAGAACGTGGCTGTAATTTAAATGCAGGTGGCTCTCTGCAGACTACTCCATAGGGCCATGCTGAAGGCTGCCAAGTAGCAATTTAGCATTGTCTCTGTTTGCACAGAAGGACCTCAGTGGCTTGGAAAGCATAGAAGAAGGAAATGTTTTCTCCATGACATGCAATGGGCTGTGTACAGTCAGCATCCTTCCTCAGCAGCTCTCCTTGATAAATGTCGTCAGCAGCCTGGGAGTCCTTTTGGGCTGCCAGTTTCAGGAATTACTCTAAAGCAATCATGCAGGGACAAAACCCATGCACCAGAATCACACTGATCACACTACAATGAGTCCTTATGTGTCTGGGCTGCAAGACTGAATTCTTCAGAATAAATTCAATTTCAGCTGCTTATTGGGAATCAGCAAATCTAGTGATCTAGTCTTTAGTAAGCTATCCAGTCCTAGCATATGTATCTGTGTTGGTTTTGCATGGCCTGGTTTTTGGTAGTGGGGAGGCCACAGAGGTGGCTTCTGTGACAAGCTGCTAGAAGCTTCCACCATGTCCAGCAGAGCCAATCCCTGATGGCTCTGAAGATGGACATGCTGCTGGACAAAACTGGGCCAATTAGAGAGGTTGGTAACGCCTCTGTGATAACATATTTAAGAAGAAAATCAAAACAAAGTGGGGTACAGTTTTTTCTTCTAGCCAGAGAAGAGGAGGAAGTGAGAACATGTGAGGGAAACAACATGGAGACACCAAGGTCAGTGGAGAAGGAGGGGGAGGAGATGCTCCAGGCACCAGAGCCAAGATTCCTCTGCAGGCTGTGGTGATGACCACGGCGAAGCAGCTGTCCCTCTGCAGCCCATGGGGATCCACAGGGGATGCAGAGATCCACCCACAGCCCATGGGAGAGGTGCCCGTGCCGGAGCGGGTGGATGCCTGGAGGAGGCTGTGATCCAGTGAGAGACCTGGTGAAGAGAGGGGGCCCTTGCTTCCAGGATGGAGCAGCCTGTCCTTGGAGGACTGCACCCCATGGAAGAGTGACCCACACCACAGCAGTTTTGGGAGGATTGTTTGCCCATGGGGGGAATTCACATTGCAGCAGTTTTGGGAGGACTGCTGCTCGTGAGAGTGGACCCACATTGGAGAAGCTCATGGAGAACTGTCTCCTGTGGGAGGGACCCCCCGGCACAGCAGGGGAAGAACTCCTCTCCCGGAGCAGCAGAAGAAAATCTCAGTGATGAACTGACCAAACCCTCACACCCTGTCTCCCTGTGCTGTCAGTGGGAAGGATGGAGAGACTGGGGGGAAAAAGGTGTCTTAAGGGCTTATTTTACTTCTCATTATCCTCCTCTGATTCTCTTAGTAGTAAATTCACTTTGCAACTTTAAGTTGAGCCTGTTTTGCCCTTGAAGTGTTTTTCTCCCAGTCCTTATCTCAGCTCATGAACCCTTCATTGGTTTTTTTTCTCTCCTCAGCCCAGCTATGGCAGGGGAGGGTGAGTGAACAACTCTCATGGGTGTCTGGCATTGGGCCAGTGTCAAACCATGACAGCATCATATTTAAAACCTAAAATAATCCTCATATGCCTGACTTTTCAGTAGGGGAAAAAAAAGTAAATTAATTACACTGCTTGTCTGCTAGAATATACTAAATTGCCAGACAGAAATTATGATAACAGTTTTGCGTGCTCTTATATATACTGTTCTTCAACTTGATATTTTAGCCCAGTTTCTAAAAGGAAAACAATTTTTTAAACCCTGTAAATGTCTTGGGCTATTTGTGTGAGTTTACCAACCTTCCACTAGAATCTTTGAACCAACTGGACAATTTCTTACAAATACGGGGAAGGAAGATTGGGTCCTGCAGAGCCACAAGAGACAGAGGCTCTGAAGTTCACCTTGCTAGAGCACATGGCTGGATGTGGGCTTACCCTTTATCAGACAGAAAAACGACACATGTGAGCTCCCCTTGGAAACACAAGTGAAGATGAAATGAAGCTTCTTTGGCTCTGCTAATCGCAAACCAACATAATTCTTCTGTCACACCAGCAGTCCCCACCTCCGTTTCCATTTCCTATCCCAGTGCTGTGTGATCAAAGTGACAGATCGACACTTTGCAAAAAAACCCGAAGAGAATCACCAGTAATTTTTCATCCATAATGGGATATGGGCACAGTTTATTCCTAAAAGTAAAAGTAAATAAACTCAGGAAAGAGCTAGAGCTGTCAAACACAGACCTCGTTGCTCCAAGCCCTGTCCAGCCTGGCCTTGAAAACTTCCAGGGATGGGACAGCCACAGCTTCTTTGGGCAACCTGTGCCAGGGCCTCACCACCCTCACAGGGAAGAATTTCTTCCCAATCTCCCATCTAACCCTGCCCTCTGGCAGTGGGAAGCCATTCCCCCTTGTCCTGTCCCTCCAGGCCCTTGTCCAGAGTCCCTCTTCAGCTCTCCTGGAGCCCCTTTAGGCACTGGCAGGGGCTCTAAGGTCTCCCTGGAGCCTTCTCTTCTCCAGGCTGAACACCCCCAGCTCTCCCAGCCCGTCTCCAGAGCAGAGGGGCTCCAGCCCTCGGAGCATCTTCATGGCTTCCTCTGGATTTGCTCCAGCAGCTCCATGTTCTTCTGATGTTGGGCCCCAGAGCTGGAGGCAGCTCTGTAGGTGGGGTCTCACCAGAACAGAACAGAGCGGCAGAACCCCTTCCCTGACCTTCCTGCTCACGCTGTGAGATCAGCCCAGGACACAGTCGGCTTTCTGGGCTGCCAGCACACATGGCCAGGTCAGGTCAAGCTTGGAAGCAGGATCAATGCACACTCCTGCAGATGAGGATAGGGCTCCAGGATTCCTGGTTGGCTAGGGACACAGTTGGACTCACTTCGTTCTGTATGTGAAAGACCGTGTAGATATTAATCATAGATATTCATATGACCCCCATTTCTGGAATATTTTCTACGCAGGTGATTTCTTTGTTTTCATAAAATCTCTGTGATATAAGGCCCAGTTATCAAATATCTGAAGGAATTATGACCTCCATCTGGTCACATGAAAAATTTGCAGTGAAACAGGACACTCTATTGAGGTCTCCCAAACTCCTGCCTAGTGCTATAAAACAATGTCTCTAGTCCAGTATACTTACAGATCTGACATGATGAGAGCAGAAACAAGACAAGTGATACTTAAAGAGAAGGGGTAACAGGGGTGAGTTAGTTTGGGGTAAATGAATGTTCAGTTCATGGTATTCATAAAAACGAAGAAGACAGCCCCTGCTAACATGAATATCAATTTGAATTCATGCTTTGTCAGTAGTGGACAAGGAAGGATCACTGGCAGAGGAAGAATCTGAGAAATTCATTCCATGTGGCTTTGGTTATTTAAGCAACTTCTTCTCCCTGACAGCACTGTCTCCTCTCGCAGTGACAGCAGTGTTTGAATGGTTCCACTTCACATCTTCCTCTTCACACCAACACACCCAAAGATGTCTCCTCTGCAGAAAAGAAGGTGAGAACAGGTTAGTGACAGGAGTGTGAGTGTAAGGAAGGTGCGTAGGTGAGTAACATCCATTCAAATTATTAAATATCCAGAGCTGACTCAGAAACCTACCTCCCATGTTAATCTAATTAAAAAAAAAAAAAATTAATCTCTTTATTTTCAGCAAATCAGTATTTCCCAGAATATCGTGATACCTTAGCTGGGCTGAGCAGAGCTCCACTAGGATTTTCATTTACAGAGAATTTAGTAATATCGTATTACATGTAAGACTTGTGCTAGATCAGATAAAAATGTGTCTTGCATTCCTTGCTTGTCCCAGAGCTGCTGCACAGTAGGTGTTTTAATGTGCTAAAGACATAAAGAGCTATGAGTATGCAGTTTTGTAATTTTTTTTACGGGTATTTGGGTATATCATTGATTTCACTACTTCTCCTGGGCTGAGAAAAAAATTTTGAAAGAGAACTATAAAATAGTTGGTATTTTTTTATTCAACAATAATCCTGAATAATAAAAAATATATTTTTTAGAATGAAAAGTCCCAATCTGTTCTGGAAAAAAATGATACATTTTTAACCCTCTCAGCATTAAATTGAAGACAGATTAAGACAAACTTTTGTGGTTACATATCATCAAACTAAAATATTTAATCTTAAAAACAGAGTTTCATTCTACCTGAATGGACCATTCAGGAAAACAATGCAATTCACACATAATTTTCCCAATTTAGAGAAAATTTCAGCTGAGAAACTTGGATTAATGCTGTCTATATGTCTGTACCACGTTGGTTCAACTCACTTTCATAATAAAGACAAATTAAATCTTTCTTTTGTTTTGTTTGGCTTTTTGAACTTATTACATTGCTCATCTGATTTAGAGTGAAGGCAGAGTGGAGCAGTGAGTAAATCTTTTGTATAGGGCTGGGGTTCTTTGCTTACTTTTATAGATAAGTAACAAGTGTTACAGCAGCAGGGTGAGGGGAAAAACATTTTTGGTATATGAACAACTTGGGATTACTTTCCCATGGCAAATTAAAATGTGTGTTTCATTACAGAGCAGCCACCTTAGACCTGACATTCCTACATTTCCTTCCTGTATTAAAAAACTTACAAAGAACAAAAACCCCTATACTAGGAAAAATAGGGCACTGACAATTTCTCACTCAGTATGCACAGTGGGAAAAAAAACTTTGGTTTCCACACAGGTGAGATTTGAGGTAAATGCCAAATGATTTTGTATGTGCAAAATTCCTGGAGTTATTGAGATAGGTGTGCTTCAGAACAGACTTCCCAGATGCTGCAACTAAAGCTTTAAAAGTTGTTCTGGAAAGTCATACCACATATGGAGCCACTCTGCTCTGGAGACAGGCTGGGAGAACTGGGGGTGTTCAGCCTGGAGAAGAGAAGGCGCCAGGGAGATCTTAGAGCCCCCGCCAGGGCCTAAAGGGGCTCCAAGAGAGCTGGAGAGGGACTTTGGACAAGGGCCTGGAGGGACAGGACAAGAGGGAATGGCTTCCCACTGCCAGAGGGCAGGGTTAGATGGGATATTGGGAAGAAATTCTTCCCTGTGAGGGGGGTGAGGCCCTGGCACAGGTTGCCCAAAGAAGCTGTGGCTGTCCCATCCCTGGAAGTGTTCAAGGCCAGGTTGGATGAGGCTTGGAGCAACCAGGGGTAGTGGAAGGGGGCCTTTCATGGCAGGGGGGGGGACAGGATTATCTTTATGGTCCCTACCAACCCAAACTAGTCTGGGATTCAATGATTCAACTGCAGGTTCCTGGTTTCCAGTCTCCTTGGACCATGAGCAGAGCATAGGGTGAAGTGCCTACAAAGACCAGAGACCTGTATGACACCAAAGCAGGCTAAGCTCAGCAAGACCATTCGTGCAGATTAGCAGGGAGTGGCACATAATGATACGAATCAACATTTTAAAAGCTGAGAGCCAGAGGAGAGAAGATAAGGAGACACACCAGTGTAAAGCCTAGAACACTTTTTCATCAGTTTGAGATGTATAAAGTCACCTTTTCCCCAAAGTGTAGCTCCCTGCATAGGCAAGGTTGCAGGAGGAAAGCACAAATCTTTCCTTAATATTTGAAGAATATTGGTATTTGAAGAAAAGTGAAGAGGAAATTGCCGCTTATCTACATTTGAGTTCCATAAAAGTATCATTTTAGGATGAGAGGAAAAACAGAATGCTAGGTGAGAAAAATTTTCGGTTTGTTTATTTAAACAGTAAAGCTAACCCAACACATCTTGCAAATATATCCTGGTCAGAGTAGAAAAAAGTCTTGTAAAGATCAGAAGCAATGATTGATCAACATGTAAACTGAAATTGAGAAGAGAAGGTTACTTTGTAGAGAAACAAAATGGAGGACTGTTGGCCTGAATTTGGGAAGGGGAAATGAAAAGGCGTAAAATAGGAAAAAATACAGCACATGTAATATTCAATAGCAGAAACATAGTATAGTCTGATTTTTCTACTCTCCAATCCACCATTAAAATGAGTGGATATATCAAAAAGGCAAATTTTGAAATTGTTTAGAAAGATTTACGTTTCGTAGTATTTACAGAAAGCCACCTGGGGAATGAAATGAAATACCGAGCTAGCTAAACAAGGACAGACGCAGTGCTCTATTCAGATGCTGAATTTTTTTCCTGAATGGAGATTTTCAAAATCTGTGCTTTTTCCTGCCTTTGACTGTGCATGCCTAGCTTGACATCACTTTCCAGCTCCTTTCCACAAAGAGGGGTAGTGCTAAACAATTTCTAAAACCCACAGCCTTTCAATATATCTCCAAATGGAAAATGTAAAACACAGGCAGCTAAGAACACTGACCTTCAAAACACAAGATCTTAGAGGGCAGAAAATTGGGCACAAAACTATGGGCCAGGCAGGCACAGAAAAATAGCACCCAGACCTGGAAAAAGACCTGTCCTCCTTGTCAGTTCTGGAAGAAAAGAAGACCGGTGAGACTTGAAGGACCACACCAGCAAGGTGTTCAGGAGCTTATGCATAACTTGGAGAAGCAAATAGGAGAGAAAATGGCTCTTATCTGCATTTTCAGCACTATTGTTTCCTTAAGTTTCCCAGGAGGAATGTTGCACCCTCAGAGGGGAAACTGCATTCAGGTTCCAGCTGTATTGTCCTGCCTGAAGAGCACAAAGAATCAGGATTATACTTGTGAATCTGCTCCATTATCCCTGTTGCTACAATAAGAATGTGAAACAGTCTGGAAAATACAGGAACACCTGATGCTAAATTATACGTATCACAAGTACTTTCAAACCCAGCTTTTACAATCACACAGAAGGATGCCTTTATCTATGCCAAAACCCACACTGAAGCAACAATAAACACATCTTCTGCAACAGTGAAATACTTGTGGGATTATGGTTTGTAAGAGCAGCTAAAGGAAGAGAGCTCTTCTAACCTGGCAAGCTTTCTGCCATCTCTGCAGCTCCTGCCTTATGCATGACACTGGTTTGGACAGTGTAGTTTTGTACTGTGAACTTGAAATGTCTCAAAGTTAATGCTCACTTGCACACTTCCACTTAATCTTTCCAGAGTGAAGTAGAAACTGTCTAATACTTAGCACAAGTTTAGGCTCAGGTCTTTTCCTAATTAATCAGTTGTGTGCTTGGACATTAGGGTACAGGGTTTCAGGAGGAGCTGTGTGGATAAAGTCTTCCAGGAATAAGCTGTGTGCCCTTCACTCTGGCCATGTTTCTTCTTAAAGCATTGCTCAGCAATGGTGACATGTGCAAGACAAAGCAGTAACTTCGTTTGGCTTTGCATATTTTATATATATACATACACACACCCAAAAATGAACCAAAAAATGACTTAGAAGTGCTTATTCACTAGGCAAAGAGATCTCCAGAGTGTAAAGACTTTTATCGATGAGGTTTCTGGCATACATAGCTTTCCATTACTTTTTGTATTAAAAAGGGAATTAAACCCATATTTTTCTCATTTGACTACATACATTCATGATGTCCAAACAACGCCAACAATGATATCATCTGTCTCCTTCCTCCAGGGAGGAATTCAGGCCAGACCATGATATTCCTGCTTATTCCTAGAGTGGACTCACACCAAAGGAAAGCCAGCAAACCTCACTCCCTGGTGGGGAAATGCATGTCATAGCACAGTCCACTTCATACTGTACTTCCTACAAATCCCACCCTCTTCTTGAGAGCTGTTCAACACTATAAATTAAGAGTTAAGGCTTGAATCCTGCTAAGCCTGATCTCTGCAGGCAGATACCCAAGGCTGTTCTTCATCAGGATGTGCTCCCCAGTATGGATGTGCCCATATAGATCCTATTTCTCCATGAATACTCTTTCCAGGATATGTACAACATGTAGCATAACTGTGCTGCAGTCTTTGAAGTGGCCTCTGACCTAATAAACCAGATGGTTTGCCTTTAACTTATTAAGTTCTCCAGCTTAGGAAGAAGGTCAAGTGTGCCTTTAACTAGCTGCCTGTGTGATGGTGGATCCGCTGGGACGGGCACAGGTCCAAACTCTCCAGCACCATCAGCCTCCTTGCAGCCCCCTCTCCTCCATGCTTTGTGTGAGATTTCCCTTCAGTCAGCAGCACAAAGCTCTCTGGCCTGAGCCTGCTCAGCCTGACACCACTGCAGGTGAAGACGGAGGAGACGAGGACTCCATTTGGGCTTAGTTCTGGCGCAGAATTCACACCAGCTCCCAGCATCACACTACCAATGAAATGGTGCCCTTGACCTCTCTCACGTATCTCCCCATCCCTCTCCCATTTCCCTAATGACCCAAAACCATTTCCAGTAGTTCCCACATATCTTTCCTTCACCAAGACAGCAAGTGCTTACTGTACAGAAGTGTCTGTGTACACTAGGAGCTTCCAGGAAATGCTTCACTAGGAAACAGCTATGAAGACTGAAGTGGTGCTCTGGGAGTAAGACAGAACAAAAAACCCAAAGTCCTGGTGAGTTCTTCCCCTCAATCTCTGTGTCCTGGTGAAAATAGATGCTGAAGACTCTTGGCTACCAGAATCTACTTGCTAAGAAATCACCTGGAGGCTCAGGAGCCATGCAAAAGGTATTCTCTTGCTGATCTCCCGGTTCTTCCGGGAGCAAGGAAAGACACTCCTTTGCCCAGATCCTCAGATATTTGCTGGCTGAAGAGGTGACAGAAGCTGCATTTTCACTCTAACAGTGGTGGTTTTGGTCCCAGCTCCAACTGTAGACTGCCACAGATGATGAGAGACTCAGCAGTCCCCTCACTCCAAGATGCCATGAGACACCTGGAACTACTGGCAGATGTGCTGAGCTGCCTCCAGCACTGGCTTTCACAGGGATCTCAATTTTTAAATGTAAATCAGTGTTTCTCAGTACCTTTTAATAAAGGTGGAGCTGCCACAGGCCCCTCTCTTGGGTGCTGCAAGGGAAGCCTGGGCCCCAGTTGAGACTCCATGTGCCAGGCTCAGAGCATGGTATTGCAGCAAGAAGGCACCCGTGTAGGCGCCTATATAAAATAACTATTTTTGAAAAATATCTTTTTATTATAGTGTTGCTCTTTGGAGCCTGTGGCCATGAGGGTTTGAGGAAGGTCTGTAGATCGCTTGGGTGGCCTTGGGGGATGGTAGCAGCCATCATCTACTCTGCACCCCAAGTTCTACAACTAGAAAACAAATTTATTCCTAAAGTATTTATGTCAGTTAACATGCATGGGGAGCATTGGAAGCCTTATGCAACACAAGAGTATCCTTTACCTTAAGATCACATGAGCAGTCACATGGCCTGTTTACTCACTAATATATTTTAACTTTGGGACACTACAAAAGAGAGGAATAGGGGATTATAGGGACATGTGCTCTGTCACTGCTGCTTCTCAATCTCCCAGAACAAACTGCACTAGTAGCCTCATTGCCTGCAAGGACACTTCCAGGGATAACTCCTGCCAGATGAAACAGAAGACCCACAAGCACGGTTTTAAGAAAAAAGCAAACTTGCTGCAGGAAAACAAATAATTAGAAACATTGCACAATATGGCAATAATAAAATGAACAATTACTGTGTTATAGAACATGCACACTGAATTCTATTTGATTAACAGTGTTATTTTCCAAAGTAAAGAAAGCTTATAAAGAACATGAACATATTTTGAAACTGCTGTAGATATGTTTAAAACTTCCAACTCCATTTGTTTTGCCAATGTCTCACTAATTACATTTAGGCAAAGTGTTGGGGATATTCCTATTCCTTGTTGGAACTGTTTTCCTTAAGGAAACTAGGGAGCGTTGCAGGTCTGGAAATGACTGAATGTTAAGCTTCTTTGGGATAACACCCATTTTTATTCTAAGTTAGTGGCTGTTTCTTGAAACAGATACAATAAAGAGATTTATTTTCCTCTGCTTAAGAGTAATTGGGATATTTCTGGCCACTCTGAGATTTGCACTGTTGCACAGAAAGCGAGTGTGGAAGACAGAATAGCTGCACCTAGAATCCTTAAGTGGTTCTGTTCCTCCACTTCTTTACAGCACAGCCTTGGCACCCAAACAAGTGGATACAGATTTCTGAAGACAGTGACAGAAATAACACTACGCGAGACAAAATGATACATGCTCCTTTTCTGAGTATCAATAGTCGTTTCTAGCAGGAATTCTGTGCATAGGAGAAGGAAATAGATTTTGTGTATTAAAACAAGCATTGCTTTCACAGAGCACGATAGGCTGAGCAGTTACGGAAATCCACTTTTACTAAAATTATACCTGAACAGCAATATTTACACTAATTTTAACAGACCAATTACTTAATTACATAGAATGTGCCAAAATGCCAGGTAAAACCAAGGTAAATACCTCACATACACCTTGGAAATACACACTGCCCTGAATTGACAGAATATTTAAAAACTGTAATTCCCTGTCTCCAGAACCTGTTCAACAAAACAGAATCAAAGTTTATCTTCAGTGATCGTTTCATTTTCAGACACATTTGTATCAGTCTCAGACCTGCTCTAGCAAAATTGTATGACTGGATTACACTTCAGTTGCATTCTTTCTGTGCATCCCTAGAAATCAGATGGTAAACACTATAGTTTCAGTAAATGGTTTTCCTCCACAGAAACCTCTCCTGTTAAAGGGGTACCTATCTTTGCAACCTGCTATGCCTTGGCTCCTCCACATCATAGACCAATCATAGAATCTCAGAATGATTTAGGTTGGAAGGGACCTTACAGACCATCTCATTCCACCCCCCTGACATGGGCAGGGACACCTTCCACTAGATCAGGTTGCTCCGAGCCATGTCCAGCCTGGCCTTGGACATTTCCAGGGGTGGGGCAGCCACAGCTTCTCTGGGCAACCTGTGTCAGTGTTTTATCATCTGCACAGACAAGAATTTTCCCCAACATCTAATCTTAATCTCCCTTTTAGTTTTCAGCATTCTACCAAATCATCAATATTCGGACTAACTCCTACAGGTGACGCACTGATGTGTCAAAAAATCAAGGGATTCCTTACCAGAAGGACAAATCAAATTGTAATAAATCAGGAGCTCCTGATTTATTACAGACAAGCTAAGTATCTCTATGAAAGGCAGTACAATACCAAAAGATTGAGCCAGCTAATTAGCAAAGCTTACCACAAGCGTGTGTCTCAGCTGAGCTCCAGTAGACACTTAGTAAGGAGAGTTTTACTGCACTTCCCTCCTTCAATTTGTCTCAGTACATTGGTTGGAAAGGCCTCATTTACACAGTCAGAAAGCAGTCTTCAGCTCTTTTGGCCAGTTCTATGGCACTGGATATCAATTTTCCTTCTCTGATTGCACCTGTAAGCCTCAGCTTATCCAACCTAACTTTAGTGACACAGGGCTCATGATCTCTGAGGTCGTGACCACCACATTGCCGTCTTTAGCAGGGGAACACACAGAACTCCAAGATGGCAAAGATTTTAGAATTTATTTTATTAAAATTGTAATTGAGATCATCTTTTAAAAGCGCCAATTTTCCATATGACTTCTAATTTTAAAATGCCTTTTTTATAGCATTAACCAAGATTTGGGAGCCGTTTTCATATATTCCGAGAAACAGAGAAAGCTATTAGCTAAAACACTTTTTACTATTGAGACAACAGTTGCAATAACATGAAAGCATGTCAGAAAGCATATACAAATCCTAGTGGAAAGAAAAGATAATACTTAGAAAAGGTGGGGTTTTTTCCAAATTTGATCTTACTGTTTCGACTACATTAGAGCACTAAGAACTCATAGTCTTTAGAATCAGTCAATTTTCTGTTGCTGGGGGCCTTTCTCACTGCAAAGTATATAACTGCAAAGCACATAACAGTACTGTAATTTCCCACCTACGCCCAACATAAGAAGGACACAAAGTTGGTAATGGGACTTGAGCACCTCCCCTACAGAGACAGGACGAGAAAGTTGTGGCTGTTCAACCAGGAGAAGAGAAGGTTGTGTGGAGACGTCTTAGGGCCTTCCAGTATCTGAAGGGGCTGCAGGGAAGCTGGAGAGGGACTCTGCATCTGGAACTGTAGTGACAGGACAGGGGGGAATGGCTTTTAGCTAAAAGAGGGGAAATTTACATTAGATACGCAGAAGAAAACCTTGGTTGTGAGGGTGCTGAGGCCCTCGCACAGGTTGCCTAGAGAAGCTGTGGCTGCCCCACCCCGGGAAGTGTTCAAGGCCAGGTTGGAGGGAGCTTGGAGCAAGCTGGTCTAGTGGAAGGTGTCCCTGCTCATGGCTAGGCATGGAACTGGATGAACTTTAACGTACCTTCCAACACAAACCATTCAAATTTTGATGACTAATTCAATAAATAAGTTATAAAACTATCATGCATCAGGATAGCTGCAAAACTTTAATTTTGAACCATTTCAAATTTGACCTCTTTCCTCCTGATTGATAGAACTTCCGTCAGTAAAAGCACTGTAGTAAGTGCTATCTCAAAATACTTTAAAAAACCTTGCAGAACATGCAGATCAGCAGTACTATCACACAGCTTCCTCTGTCTTCAGACAATGCTACTCACTAGAATTGCAAAAACAACGGAGAAAAAATTGCTAAAATAAAAGGCACTTTTACAGAACACATTCCCAGAGGCACAGCTTTACTAAGAAATCCAATACTATGTAAAAAGCAATTCACATTTTATTTTAAATTTCAATAAACTGTACAAAAATGTTTCATTCTCACCAAAAATAACAGCAATATTTTCAGTCTTATTTCTAGACAAACAAAAAACTCTTATTTTAATCTTTCCAGAGTGAGTTTACAAATAAACATACTATAAGATGCATGGGTTTGTGTCAGAGTCGGGGTAAACAGATTTAAATGTTTGTGGAATAAATTCTAAGTTTTTAGTGTCTTTTAGGAATTTAAATACTCCTGCCATGCCTGTTAAGCCTAAAGAAAAAAAGGTTTTGTGTCTGACACAAAGGAATGTAAACAGTCATCAAGAGATTAAAGAGGTTGACTCTTCCAACAAAACCGTAAATGTACCCCTATATCACTTACATTCACTTTACACCGAGACCTGTCCACAGCATGGGGATCATGCAATAGCTGAATCCACTCTCCAAAATACCACTTAAATATATATATATCAAAGACTTTCTTAAAAGTTTGGGGTTTTTAAAAAAATCCTAAGTAACAGAACTGAAATAGATTATACTTTTTTTAATATTTTGAGTTTCTTTCTTATCCTAATTCATCAGTGAATATGTAACAGCCCCATCTGATCTACAATCATGATGTACTTTTTTCACGATGTAATAAAGTAAATGAGCACCTAGTTAAGCCAATCGGATGGAGAAAGCACCTCTGCCAAGGGCACGGGCTTGTGTCAGGCTTGATTTTGTTTGCCAAACACATTTAGTATGGACAAACAATACATAATTTAGGTCATTGACCACAGCTTGTTCAGTCCAAGGCCTAAAATGGAAACACAACTGCAATGATTTTTTAAGATTTCAATGGTTTTTTCCCCGGCTTTGAAACTTAATTAAGAACAAGCTGTTTCAACAGACTGGTTAGAGCTTAAGAAGTTAGGCATTGTCTGTTACTTCAGAATTGTTTGAAGGAATACAGTCTTGAAATTCCACTTTGTCTGGGTAGAGTTTAATATAAGTGTCCACCATCAAATCTAAGTCATGTTTTATGTCAAAGTTTATGTTCAGCAAAGCAAGGTTGCTTGACCTTTGTTCTGTCAAGGTGTTTTTCAGGTATGCCTTTAAGCGCTTTCGCCCTATGCCATATTTTTCATTCTCCACCTTCATCACTGGAAGTAAGCACAAGACTTTAAGCAATGCATAAACATTAGGGAAAAACTTTATGTCAGGCAAGTGAAGTGCTTCATAAATAGTAGCTGGAAGTTCAATATCTTTTCCTCTGTGCTTCCACTTGATTCTCCAACAGTGAAGCTCAGCAGAAAGTGTGTCTGGATTGGGCAAGTCATTTTTGAACATGTCAGCATGATGTTCCTCAGACGTATTGAATTTGAGCTGTCCCATGACTGAGGGCACTAATGATAAACATTTAAGAGCTTTTAAATGTTGTTCTGAGAAAATATCTTTTAATTCTTGAATAATATGCTCTACTGCTGGGACACTTAGGGTTTCTTTGTAGTAATTTTCTGATGTCATATCAGGGTCGAAGTTCCCCTGTTGTGCCCTACGAAATTTTCCTGGGAGTTTAATTTGTACATCCAGTTTTGTAGCCAAATTTGTTGCTTCCTCAAACCAAAATTCATGGTAAACTTCAATATTCTCCATCACTTCATTCAGAGAGTGCAATACTGCTGTTAAGCTGCCAGCTGCAAAGAACACATCTGATGTTTGTCCCTGGAGATTTTTCCCAAATGCTCTTGTAAAAGACAGAACGTTTTTCATAATTACAATAGTGACAATGAAATCAAAATCTGTTAATGCACTTGAAAGTACAAACGCTCGACCGACAATGAAGTTGTTCCACCTGACAGACAAGTCACTGCTCACAGCATCCAAGCACAGTACCAATGCTTGCAGGAGGTCCACTAAAACCTCAAAAGTATCATGCCTGCCTGTCCACTGAGAACGGCAGATCTTCTTCAACTCATTACCCTTCTCCTCATTGTCCTGAAAAAGAGCAGAAATTGTGTTGTCCAGTTCTACTAGTAATTGTGGAGACTGATTAATAAGACAGCAAACTTCTTCAATTGTTCCTAATGCAATGGAAACACCAACAACAGGAACAGATTTTGCCAGCCAAACATTTAAGGCACATGAGGAACACAGCGTATACACAGCTTGTGGATACTTTTCCAAGAGTCTTGAAGCCACAACTTTCATTTTAGAAGCAAACCCACTGGAGACGATGTAGGCTTGACCCCGACAGTACTCCATGTTTAGACCCCACTTTTCAGTAATAGTCGCGTGAAACTTAACAGCTAAAATTTCAGGATCAGCCTCATATGGTAAAAACCCTATGAATTCTTCTCTTAGATTGTGAGAATCATCAACGAACCTCACCAATACTGGCAAATGTTCCTCTCCTGCTATGTCTACTACTTCATCGGTGACAATAGAAAAGAAATGCGAGTCTCTTACTTCCCTCAGCGTCTCCTCTCTAACACAGTTTTCACAAATCTCAAGCATTTGTTTCTGCTGAGTTTTCGAACAGTACTCAAGGTTGACTGCAGTCATCTCAAATCGTTTCCTCAGAACTTCATCGCCACTGTTTATTCTATATTCCAGTAGAGCCTGAAAGTTATCTGAAGTAAAAATACCTTCTGGAAGTTCATCAACATTATGGCCATCCAATGGAATATTTTGTTTACCCATTAGGATCAAAATTTCAAATAATGATTTAAGGTAATCTTTGTTTTCTCTTTCTTCCAGTGTTAACGGGACAGCTTCTTCCTCTTGTTCTTCCCCTCCTTCCTCTGAGACAGTATTTTGCTCATTGTTTTCATTCGATTCTTGAGTTGCCTGTTTTCGTTCAAAAGCTTCATCAACTACAAAATGAGAAATACTGTGTCAAAAATAAAACATAACATTTACTTACTCATTACCTTTAAGTTACCAGAGTCCAGAGGATAATGTTTCCAGTTTAAAAGTGAATGAGTATTTTGGAAAAAATTTAGACTGGCTGGCTGAATTAAGAAGGAACTCAACTATCCTGATATATATAAACTAATAGTTATGAGTCCTGCATTACCTTGTCAGCCTTAGCAAATAAAGTTATTATCTCAATTGTTTTGACCACTTACTCTTTTGCTGCTTCAATGTTCTTATTTCATCTTCACTCTTAAAAAAAAAACAAAAATAACTTATATTGATGACAATGTCTAACACCTGACCTTAAAATATTAACACATCAAGATCAGATATAAATACTGTAGATGAGAGCAGTTAACATGCCAAAAAGTGCTAGAAATTCTAAGACCAGGAGGTTTCTTGAGGTAGTTTATTGCTGCCATGACATGTATCTACTGACTACACAAGAACAGTTGTATTAGGAGGTTCTTCAACATGTGTAACTATTAGTAAATAGATTCCACTAAATAGATTCTACTGCAATTTGATAATGTACTGTCAGTAGACAGAATTCTTTAACTCCATTTTCAGTCAACAGATGCAACCAAACTCATAAAGAAGTATTTAGAAATCGTCTGCAATTTTTCAAATATAAACAGAGATTAGGAGTGGAATTCCTCTTAATTGTCAGTATACTTATAACCACAGAGACACTTTCTCCCTAAATGACACACAAGACACAATCCCACAAAAAAATTTCTCACTCTTGGTTTTATCCACGGATCATCTTTTCAGAATAATAAGCTAAAACAAGCATGTCTGAATTGATTCAGATTTCAGAAGTTAAACGGGTGAACCAAAGATCACAGTCAATATGCAGCAAGAATTTTCGAATATCATGCATCAGTTGTGTTTAGTAGGCACTGTAGTAACAAGGAAAAGAAAACTATACATTTGATTTGGATGAAAGAATCAACTCTGGATCAATATATTTCATTTTCCAGATTATTTCTTAAAGACTTCCTTAGTAGATAAAAGTTTTATCATGCATTTAACTTATAATCAACAAAAAAGACACAGGAACAGGCAGCATAGAACATACAAACACTCAAGTGCTAAATATTATTATTTGACATTTTTGTGTAAAAGTGTCACATTAACTTACTTGCCTTTTTTTTTTTTTTCTTAATAATAAACCAATAATTTTACATTAAAAACTTACCAGCTCTTTTATCCTTTTCCTATGTCTGCTGTGGGGATTGTTCAGGTGACTTGTAAGATCAAATATAGTTGGCACAGCATTATCCCGTAAAACCGTTCTGTATGGGCTCTGTAAGAATACAGACATGTAGATTAGGGAATTCTTTGAGAAATTTCAGACACTGTGCCCTTTTTTTTCTCTCTTTCTTTTCTCCTTTATTATTCTAAAGTACTTTGACTTTCTGATGTTACCAAAGAGAAAGCTAAGCAACTCACATTTCAGGGATATCAAGAGAACACTGAAAGTGAGAAGACAGATACTACAGAAAACTCCAACCCAAACCACAAATGCTTTTTTCTCCCCATTATCTTCATATCAAAGACCCTGGATGCAATAATTTTAATTCACTGCAGTATTATGCTTTTTTAAAAAATAAACATTCTGGATAAAAAGATATTTATGCATCAGAAAGGAAACATTTTGTTACTATTGTGGTTTGGGTTTTATCACTTATTTCACAATCCTAGAAACATTTCATTGTGAAAATGTTCAATTTCTTCTTTTTGTAGAACTATGAAGTCCACAAAACACTACTGTGAAAGATCATATTGAAGGAAAATTTATCTGTGAATAAACAAAAAGAAGAAAAGACTTCTAGATGATCATAGAAATGCTTCCAGTTAAAAAAAATAAGTAAAATTTTATATTTGGATATACTGTAAACCTGTGTTATCTATACTGGCTAAGTACAAAATTGTAACTGATGGCATCTGTAATTAGATTGAAATACATTTCAAACAAACCGAGTTTCATAGAGCTCCATTTCAGAGTCACGATTACTTCAAATTCTCATTTGTTTCTGGGATGCTGGCTAATTAGAGACCCCATCACATGTAATACCACCACGACTTCAGAGTTTGACCTGCTTATTTTAATTATCTTTTACAACTAAAAGATTGGTTTTGCCTATGTACCAGAGTGAATTAGAAATTAATTAGAAATTAAAACTTGATAAAAGTCCCAAGTCCACCCTTTCCTACTGTTATGCAAGCTGTTAAAATCACATTATCTTGTTGACAAAAAAATTGAAAGCTATTACTTCATTAACAGAAAACAGTGCCTTGATATTAGCTCAGAGCTGGATAAAAATGTAACAGGAAATAAAAGCTTGACAGATGTAAAGAGTATTTAAATCTTGTGGCCACAATAGAGTGTAATTTAACCAAATCACACAATGTACACACTTCAGTAACAGGACATTAATGAGTTTAAATAATTAGAGATATGCAAGCTTACCCCAAATAAACTTATATAATATTGTAACCTCTAGTGAAACAAAACAAACATGAGGAAAGCACTGCAGTGAGGGCCAGTGTTCAACAAACACCTGAAACCAGCAGGAGCACTGCTTTTTCTCTCTCCTCCAACTGTTCATTTTCATTTTCAATGGCTGTGAGCCTGTGTGGAGCCCCAGACGATGACAGTGATCCCAATTAAGACTAAGATTAATTTTCCTAGGGACCAGTTACCCAGAAGCTCAAAGATTAAAAGGTAGCATTCTGGTGAAAAATGTCAGTCACATTTTGCAAGATGCAGTAAACAAATGCTTGTTTTTACTTACACTTCTGCATATCATAGAAGTCTCAAAATGTTTAGCACACAATCTGTAATGCTTGTTGAGTTGATCTGGAGTTTTATCTTCTAAATCTGCCCTTCGACAGTTCTCCACCCATCTCTGACATCTGCATGTAAGGAGAAGAATTAGATAATCTTAGGATAAAACAAAATACCTTAAAATTTCAAACCATACTCAGAATTGGAGTGCAAGTGAGCCCAGACCTTGATGCAAGGCTCAGGAAAGTTCTTTACAACTTCCTTTGGAACATCCCATCGAATCTTTGTGAAAACTTTTTCTGCTTTTGCTCACCACTCAACATCACCCCAGCAAATTCAGAAATCTCTTTCCTTCATTTATATATTCTTGCCTTTGTCACACACATACACTTGCACACACACACAGAGCAGATTGTAGCACAACTGCTCATGAAACCTAACTATTTAATTCTAAAGAATTTGCTCTTAAAAAGAAAAACTAAAAAACAAAGAGAGGTGCTTGTAGTCTAAAGTCATAAAGTTTTCAAAGCAGTTTTTAAGATAGTTGTCTTCTCCACCTCCCTTCAAAACACAGTATTCTTATTTATCGCAGTCACTGGGGAGTTTAGAGTGGTTTTATGAAAGTGAAATAATAACAATAGAAAAGCAACCATTCTACAGACAGTGCTTCCACACCCTAAGAAACTTTTCCTCAGATACGTATTTTTACAACGTATTTTCTCCTGCTTTGGATTAGTTCTCCAAGATATAACACAAAGATAAAGAAATATTTCCCTTACCGATAGGACTCCATTTAGGTATGCAAGAGACTGTTTCCTCTGGTGAGTAAACCATTTGCAGTAATTGATGTAAATGCAGAAGTCAGCTTAGACTTCCCCTAAAGGGGTATATGCCATCCCTCCCTGAGCAACAAAGTTGTTCTGTTGCTAGAAGTTAGGAGAAAGCAATTTTACTATTATTTTTGACTGCAAACATGAAAATATTGTTTATAGCAGTAAGGAGGGAGAAAAACAACCAGTGATCGCTCAACAATAAAGGAACAAAGGCTGTCTTGTCAGACATTTTGGTGGAGCCCAAATGAGGAAATCACAGGTCTGAGTGGATTCACCTCTACTTGAGCTCAGTAAAGGGCAACTGTGCAGATGAAAGAGGAGAATCTTGGATTCTGATCTCTGCTGGCTGAATCATTTGTGAATCTCAATTTTTTGCTCACAAAAAAAATCAAAATAACAGTGGTGGCAAAAGCCGTAAGTCAGGAATCATTTCTAATATTGCTCTTGGAGATCCATAAAGAGTATCCTTAGTAACGACTTAAAATAAGGAAAGAAAAAAAAAGTTTTAAAAAAACAGGGTTTTTGGCACAACAGATCTTGCACTCTAGTCTGGGCAGTGCAATCACCCCAAAAAGTGAGCAGGGGAGCTTTCTTCACTTAATCAAATTATATAAACACTCTCAAAGTGGGGGACCGGCAGCATAAATTATATTGACTCTGGCTCTCAGACTTTCTCAGTGGGTGTCAACTACTAAACAACTCATTAAATGTGATCACAAAGGCTGATCATCCTCCTCACAGTTAGTGGGGAGGGTTTCAGTCCAGAGAAAGAGCCTGACCCCTGGTCTTACCTGCTTCTCTCAGTGATTCAGGGAAGCTGACAAACACTGACAGAGAGCAAAGCCAGAGCTCCTTACATTACATTAACTCCTCTGAATCACCTCCTGGCAACCACAGGGGGACAAATTGGTGGCAGCAATGGTGCATTTAGAACTGGCACACAGCTGTCAAGGACAAGACAAACATCAGCCTGAATTCCTTGTCCTCCAAGGATCAGACCAGTGAGTGTCAGCAAAAGATACCACCAGCTCTTCAGAGGGGGCTTACTCAAAAATGAGTCTCACCCAGATTTCATGAACCACCCAATACTACTTTCCCTTACCAAGTTCTTTGACAGTCACACAAAAACTGGCTGTGGCTGCTTGCTGCCTTTTGTGCTGAAGCAAACATCACTGCCTATGATGCAGATTTATTTTTGCCTTTTTTCTTTTATATATTCTCTGTATTCTTTACACATATATTTGTAACTTTGTAGCCTATTGTTGTATCCGAGGCTACTTTTCTCAGTACTTTTCCCTACCTTTTCCCTAGGCAGAAAGACAAAACACATTCCAAGGCCCCCTATCCTATCTTGGTTCCTTCTGGGAACCAAGGCCAAAAAACAGCTCTTCGAGACACATTTTCATAAACAATGTTTAGTTCCCATCTAAGGGGGAAGGCAGGATTCAGACCAGGTTGAACCAGGGGATATGGCATCACCTCTTACATATGTAATTGGTGATTTTTTTCAATTATGTTAATTTGCTAAACTTTTATAACTGTATTCACCCCATGGGGGGTGGGCATTTTGTGGACATTTTTCCTTATCTACCCAATGAAGACCAGCCTTTGTGTTACCTCCTATACTAATATTATCTCGGGGGTGAGTTGTTTTATTTCTAGGTTCATTAAGGCATCACCTGAGCACATGATCCAAAAGAAGCCTGTGGTGTGCAGAGCCCCAGTTTGAGGATCTTAACTGCACAATCCTAGAGCGGTTTGGGTTGGAAAGGACCTTACAGCCCATCTTGCTCCAGGCCCTGCCATGGGCAGGGACACCTTCCATTAGACCCGGTTGCTACAAGTCCCATCTATCCTGGCCTTGAACACTTCCAGGGATGGGACAGCCACAGCTTCTCTGGGCAAGCTGTGCCAGGGCCTCACCACCCTCACAGCCAAGAATTTCTTCCCAATACCTAATCTAAATTTCCCCATTTTCGTATCATGGATCAGACATGGGCACCAAGCTTCTCAACCCACTGGAGCAGCAGATCAGCAACTGGAGTTCTTGAAATTTAGGAAGCTCTACTGGCAAAGGCTGAAATGTTGACATTCTCTCAGGTAGCTACAGGACGAAAAGGAGGTGGCAGGTTATATGACTGAACTCAAACCTGCAAACTCCACCGGAGTCTGAATTCAGCCCTTCCGTCTCACAGTGAGTTTGGTTCCAAATAGAACACTCTCTGAGGAATGGAATAACAAAGAAAAAGGAAGTCAGACCTCTGAGATCACCCACTATAGCTCTGCATGGGTATTATCCAAGCAGCAACTAGAAAGATCTTAGAATAAAATTATGCATTAACTTTTCTCAAATCTTTCAGTATTCAACTAATGCATATTATGTACTGTTACACAAGTCCTTTAGATGCAATATGTTTGGCACAAATTAAAAGCCATCTCAATGCAATATATTACACCACTGCTGTTGAGGCATACACCTAATGCAAGTAGCTTCAGTGTTTGCAGGCTGTGAATCGGCACTGACCTTGTGCCTAACGAAGTCCAAGAAGTCCTGGGGCACTGGCTGGCTGGGGGTGGCTGGTCCTGCCTTGGGTCACCACAACCTCACACAGAGGTACAGGCTTAGGGCAGAGTGGCTGGAAAGCTGCCTGGTAGAAAGGCCCTGGGGGTGCTGGTCAACAGTGGTTGAACATGAGCCCAGGTGTGCCCAGGTGGTCAAGAAGGCCAAGGACACCTGGCCTGTACCAGCAGTGGTATGGCCACAGGCCCAGGGCAGTGACTGTCCCTCTGTGCTGGGTACTGGTGAGGGACCTCCAGTCCTGGGGTCAGTTTTGGGCTCCTTGCAACCTCAGTGTGGGTTCTAGGGTGTGTACAGAGAAGAGAATGGAACTGGGGAAGGGTCTGGAGCACCAGGAGCAGCTGAAGGAGCTGCAGGGGCTCAGCCTGGAGAAAAGCAGGCTCAGGGGAGACCTTTTCACTCTCCACAACTCCCTGACAGGAGGGTGCAGCCAGGTGGGGGTCAGGCTTTGCTCCGAGGGAACAAGGGACAGGACAAAACGAAACAGCCTCAAGTTGTGCCAGAGGAGGTTTAGGTTGGCTAAATTTCCTCACTGAGAGGTGATCAGGTACTGGAACAGGCTGCCCACAAAAGTGGTGGAATCACCATACATGGTAGTTCTCAAAAGGCATGTGGATGTGGCACTTGAGGACAGGGTTGAGTGATGAACATGGTGGTGCTGGCATAATAGTAGGACTTGATGATCTTAGAAGGCTTTTCTAACCTTAAGACTCTGTGATTCTATTCTATGACTTTATTTTGTGAATACTGGGGGATTTAAATTTAAATTTAATGGCTTAGCTAAACCTGGTTCAGAGAGCAAGACTGATAGCAAAGTTGTTTATATTAAAAAAATCCCTAAAACCCAAAATGCAACAACCTAGACTCTTAAAATAATGATTCGTGCCACTACATGCACATGTTAAAGGTTATGTGGGAAATTATTAAAAATCATTATGGACAGCATTTTAACATATGGTGATTCTTTCAAGATATTTTAACCTAAGAGCTCATTTACTATCTTTTTTGTGGGGTTGTAAAAGTATTTTCTTCTTTTGCAAGTAAATAGGCAATTGGTTCACAAACAAAACATATTTCTGGAGAGCACAGAAAACACCAGCTGAAGCAATTGTTCACTCTGATGTGCCATTAGGTACATAAGGATTCCCTTCAAAAAAGGGAAGGATCCCTTCAAAGGATTTGAGGGGATCTGCTTGTGGAGAAATGCTCATCTTCAAAATGTGTGCTATTTGTGTCCTTTTTCATGGAAAAGTTATCCTTTTCTGAATTCAGATTTAGTTGCAGCTATTTGGATGGATTGTCAGGGTGTCAGTTTGAAGTACCATCCCAAGAGCTGGTTCTCCAGCAGGTGCACATCAAGTGAAACACTGTTTTTTGTACAAATGTGAGATTTTCTGTGGACTGGTACTTGCTTATAATGGTGGTAATTTTGTGTATGGTTTTAAAGCATATTTATTAATGCATATTTTAGACATGTACATTTATATAGGTAAGAGGATGGTAAATTACTTTCTCTAGAATAAAGAGAACTGTTGTTGTCTCAAGAAGATTTGATAAGTGTTATTCATAAATGGCAAGCATTGCCTGTGATCCAGTTTAGCATCGCAGTCACAGCAGCAGGAAATCTTTTTACTTTTCAAAACAATGTTATTTATATTAACTTGGAGGACACAGTTTCATTTTCATCCAGGACAAAGATATGCAAAGGGTCCTATCTGAGCAGGGAACTGGGGTTTTGTTGCCTAAGACTTTATATTGCCTCTTCAGCAAAAAGAAAAGGAAAAAACTTCAGTTAATTAAAAAAAAAAAAGTAGATACAAGAAAATGCTTTAAAGTTCTGTTGTGGTCTTCAGGAGGTAGAGAGTTAGGTCCATTAAACATGCAGAGAATTTTGACCCCTACTACAATGCAATAAGGTATAAAAACTACCATGCAAACTGATACTTGTACAATACGTAGATGATTTGTTACTTGCCAGCAAGGCATATGAAGATTGAAAGATACTATTTGTCTATGCACTGCTTTAGCAGGAAAAGGCCACTGTGCATCTCTTTGTAAGCTTCAGCTGTGTTGTCAGGAAGCAAAATATTTAGGATTTATATTAACAAAAGGATAAAGATTAGCAGACCCAGAAAAGGTCCAGGCTATGGTAACCAGGCTGTGGTTACTCAACCAGTAACAAAAAAAGCTCAGTTGTTTTTGTTACTGTTGTGAGGATTTCTTAGAGGTAGAAAGATATGGCAGACTCTGGACATACCAGGAGTCTTAAGCAGTTCAGTAAATCATTGGCAGAGGGTACTGTTAAGGAAACTTCCCTGTCAGGCCCCCCAGAAGCCACTCTGGCAGTCACACTCACACCACCTGAGCTGGGACTGAGGCCCCTTGGCAGCTCCATACTCCACACTCCCACAGTCAGACGTGGTTTCGTCAGCGGCTCGACCCTAGGTTTCCCATAGCACAGTCTCAGTCATATCAATCCTTAAAATAATTTAAGCACAGTGTAGTAACAAAATGGCAGCTTGAGATGGTGCCTCCAAGGATGGACCCCAAACAAGTCTAAGTCCTGTCACCAGTCTAAGTGGGGGAAAGTTTGGGTGTTGTCAGCTCCTTCAGTGTCTCAGAGCATCCATTCACTTGGCTGTGCCACAGGTCCCTGTGCCCTTTTGTTGTGCAAAGGGTTGGCAGTTGCCTCATGCCTGCAGCTCTTGCCTCCAGAGCTCCATCTGCAGCTGGCACTGCAGCTGCCCCTGAGATGCCAGCATTCAATGGATTCCTTAACACTACCAAGACAGAGGATGTGAGGCCTGTGCAGTGGGGTCCAGAAACAGAAAAAGCTTTCCAAGCTATTAAATGGAGCTTGAGCTTAGCTTTTGCTCTGACACTGGGATTGCCAGATTACTCCACAGCCTTTTGAACTACTTCCGCATGAGAAGACAGGCTTATGGAGCTTGTGAAGTCCTTACTCAAAACCTACATCCACATCACTGCCCTGAGTCTTATTACTCAACTCAACTGGATGCTGTAGCAGCAGGGAATAATTCCTATGTCAAAAGCAATAGCAGCAACAGCAATTACCATGAAAAGGAGCAGACTTAGATCTGAGTCACCCAACAACTGTGTGTACATGAAGTGGACATGATTCTTAAATATGCTTCACAAGCATCATCCCCACAAAGAGTTGTGAATAGATTATTTTAAATACATGTATTATTTTGAGATACATATTTTTTTAATCCAGCAACGTTATTTCCAGTTCCCTTCAATAGTGAGCTGTATCATGATGTGCTCAGGTAGTGCTTCACCCCAGCCACCTACAGGGAGATACGCATGATCAATCTCTAGAGAACTTGGATCTAATCCCATTCTCCAATGGATCTTCATACATGATTGGAAAATGACACACAGCCCACACAGGGATGAGAAACTTTGAAGCACTTGAAGCAGAACCTCTACAACCCTTGGTGAATGCCATACGGGCTGAATTAACCTGCATTACGAAGAGCAGCCTGGTGGGGATGTAATTAATGAGTGACTATACTAATTCTAAATATGCTTTTGGAGAGTATCATACAACATCTGTGCTATGGAAAGAACCAGAGTTCTTTACCTTGGCAGAAAATAATGTATCTAATGGAACTGAAATACAAGTGGTGCTGGAAGCTACCAAGCTTACAAGAGAAATCGCTTTAGTACACTATCCAGCTCATACCAAAGGCTCCTGTAAAACAAAGAAATAATAAAACTGCTTAAACTTGTAGTCAGATAGATTTAAAATGGCCTGGATTTTAGGAGTAGTAGTATGGTGTGAATGCTAAAAGCCTGGCTGCAGAGAGATGTCTCCATTTCTAACAGTGTCTGTGTGAAAGCCTTGCTTTCTCACAGACGCTAAAGGAAAACAGTTGGAAGAATATGTAAACCGCAATATTGTTTCTCGTAACAAAGGGAAAATCATCTGAAGTAGGTGTATTGGATTCAGCCAATCCCTCTGGGGGGTGGCTGGTCAGTGAACCGATCACCTGCATGTCAGTGTATGTGCCAAGGTATAAATGAGCAAGTTCTGTAAATAAGGAAGTCGATTGATTATCATATCGAATCGTCCATGTCACTTTATTACTCGGTCTCTACTCACTAGTGACACTATGGGATAGCGAGATATTAGAAATAACTCTCACCAGCCTCTAGAGTGGTCATCGATAGGAATAGTGTTTGGCAGAGAATTGTACCCCCGACCAGCCTCTTAGAAAATAAGTGGTTGGAGATCACTTCACACAAAGTAATAAATGATAAATAAAATAAAATACAGCTACATGACATACAACCTGGAGAGGAAGGATTAATTAAGGCATTTTCAGGAAAATCCAAATTGGAACTTAAAGAGGAGGGACCATATACTGCCATATACTATTTGCTGTAAGTTTTAGGTAAGGAAACTAGATACAGCATTCTCACATCAAACAACTAATGGATGGTCAACCAGTTGATCGCGATTTTATATTGGTAATCATTTAAGTATTTGTGCATGGGAATCTATAATGTTGTACTCTACCCTGGTAATCCTGTTAGCTTTGTTATATTTGTTACTTGGAATAATGCTGTACATAAGGGCAGCAGTTACAGAATGGGTGCATAGACTGTAAGGATATAAAAGCCCAGAGATTTCTTGGTCCAGGGTCAATCCCCAGAGGCATCAGCTTGAGCTGTAATTACATTATGGTTAAAGTGCTGACAGGAATCAGATGTCTGAGACTCTGTTACAAAAAACCCAAGGTCGAGGCTGAAAGGAAAACTTGTCTGCCACCATGACTGTGGGCACGTCCAGGGAGTCAAACAGCACTCTTTGCTTCACTGGAGCCACCTGCCCTGGAGGGGCTTCGGTCACAGCAATAAAGTCTCAGGTCATGCAAATGTGACTCCCACAGTGGCTCCTGAATGGTCAGGCAGGAAAGTTTCCTTAATACAGCTTAGGCATTGCTCATTAGCTTTTAAGAAGGTTTTTTTTCAGTCAAACTTTATATTTTCAAAGATCTGCTGACATCTCATGGAAGGTGAAATGGCATTTTACTGAGGTGCAGCTAGAGCATATATTACCTCAGTACTGGTCAACTGCAATAGAACGGCATCTCTTTGCTTAAAAAGTATTTTGTTCTAAACACTCATACCTCAACTGTAACTCAAGCCACCATGATGAACAGAGCCACAATCAGATGAGAGTTAAGCAAACATATCTTACTGTGGGGATCACTCCCTAGACTGCATAAAACTATAAAACAACTTTCTGGAGGTAACAGAGGCTACTTACACTAGTTTGATTTGAAAAGACAACATCCCACCCATTAAATGCTGGTGGTTCCTTCCAAAGGCTGATCTCTGAATCCTTTATCTTCTCAAGTAGGCACAATGAAAGAAGGTAGTCTTAAATAACAGGTTAGCTCTCACTGACTTCCTAATACCTGAAAGATCAGACTTGGAATGTCTAACTGGAACTGCTTAGCACTGAACTGGGAAACATTAAAAGCAATTACCCAGCTATTATGGAAACACTGAAAATAGCAAGGCAGTAGAAACAATTTGCCCGGGACTATCCGTTTGCCATCACAGATTTTTTAAAATTAAAATTTATTTTAAGATGTATTCTAACAACTTTATTTTCAACTTTCCCACTGTAAGCTGCCAAGTGCAAATAACATTTTGGCACAAAGTACTTTGCTCACCATCCCAGTCTGACCTATAAAAGTGAGAGCAAGCAGTACAAGGAACACATTGTCATTTCCATCTGCAGAGGGCTGTAGATCAACCCACAGAACAAACCAACACCCTCAAGTCTGTAAAACCAAAAGGATGCACGGATTTAACAGTCTCTAAATGCTGTTGGTAAAATAGGATATACGATCAACTTTGGAGAGAAAATTCTAAGATATTAATGGGGGGAACCTCTAGAGAACTTAGAACATCATCTTTGTCACTGACTGTTTTTCAGAGCACAAAGATGCTCACAGTTTATGTATAGTTTCTCCTTCCTTTGGACAGAGGATTCTGCCCCTCTACTATGCTCTTGTGAGACCCCATCTGAAATACTGCGTACAGTATGCCCCAATATAAAGACATGGAAAGGTTGGACCAAGTCCAGAGGAGACCACAAAGTTGATAAGTGGACTGAGCACCTGCCCTATGGAGACAGGATGAGAAAGTTGTGGCTGTTCAGCCTGGAGAAGAGAAGGTTGTGTGGAGACCTCACAGCATCTTCCACTGTCTCAAGGGGCCTTACAGGGAAGTCAGAGAGGGACTCTGCATCAGGAACTGTAGTGACAGGACAAGGGGGAATGGCTTCCAACTGTAAGAGGGGAAATTTAGGTTAGATATATGTAGGAAATTTTTTACAGTGAGGGTTTGGAGGCCCTGGCACAGGTTGCCCAGAGAAGCTGAAGCTGCCCCATTCCTGGACATGTTCAAAGGCCAGACTGGATGGGACTGGGAGCAAGGCGGTCTAATGGAAGGTGTACCTGCCTGTGGCTTGGAATGAGATGAGCTTTAAGGATCCTTCCAACCTAAACCATCCTAGAGTTTACAAAATGTGGTTTTAAAAAAGTGTATCTTTAATACGTAATCATTTAATCGCACACATTTAACTATATCTCCACACTACTACCATGGAAAACACTCATTCAAAATATCTTTACATAGAAAAATTATAAACTGAAGAGGGTATTTTCTTCATATAATAAACTGTCACCTATTGACCAATTCTGCACAGCTTGAAGCGACTCACATTTTACACCATGGACCTCTTACAAATTGAGACTGAAGCTGAGACAGCACCAAATTTCTTCATTTCCACACAAACTGCAGACATTCTTTTGTGTGAGTTTCTGAGGATCTCACAGGACAGAAGGTGGAAAGAAACAACAGTAGGAGCAAATCATACAAATGAAAGAATAAAAGTAGGTAAGCAACCACTTTGATTTCAGTTCTTATTAAAAGCAAAAGCATATGGAATATGGACTGTACTACAATACCTTGCAAGTACTAGACATCAAGAAGAGGTCTGGATAGCCAAGCTTTATGGCAAGGCATTGCATTCATCCAAGAGAACTTCATAACATATCTGAAATCACAGCTTTTGAGAGCAGCTACTACCTATACAAGCTTTTCGTATCTTTACTTGCAATTTCCTGGAGGGTCTGTTTCCTTAGAAAATACTACATATGCATAATTCCCATGGGGTTTTGGTTTTTCCAAAAATCAGGTCAATCAGCTCCAAGAAAGGAAGCAAGCAAATGTCATGTATAAATCATTAAAAAATTCAGCCTTTAACTACCTACTCTTAGAAAAGAGATAACTGGTACTGCTCTATGCCTATGCACCTTTCAAAACTGTGAGCATCATGTTAAATCAAGTGATTTTAAGAGTGCTATCTCGATTTAAGGGTGACCTTTTACATGGGGGTTTCTATGTCTAAGTATATGATTTATTTTTCATAGCATTTTCCACTGTCCCTCACTCACACACTTTTTGCTCTACCAGTACACCAGCCCTGCTTTTCACCCACTTCACCCCTTTCTCCCATCACTTCTGCTATTGCTCATGATGCTTTGCCATCATCCCAGCAATCCTGTGGCAGTTCCTGCCTGTCGCAGCAGTGTCCCATTTGCCACGCACACACCTCACCATCCAGCACCACATCGCCTAATACAGAGCAGGACTAACAGACCTTTACTGCTTGAGCCAGTGCTGAGCCTGCGCGGGCTCCCCACAGTGTAGAGCTCCCCTACCTCAGCCCATGGCTCCGGCACCCCTCCAGCTGCCCCACACCTCTCACAGCCATACGTTCCATTGCACCGCCTCACACACAGCTACC